>JAEIFU010000861.1:0-92975 GCA_018904235.1 Lordiphosa stackelbergi
AAAAACTAAAATAGTTTGTTGGGGATTTGTTTAATATTTTTGTACCGAAAGTACATAGAGTATATTAAGTTTGTGCAAAAGTATGTAACAGGGAGAAGGAATCATTTCCGACCTATAAAAGTATATATATTCTTGATCAGCATCAACAGCCGAGTCGATATAGCCATGTCCGTCTGTCCGTCTGTCCGTCTGTCTTGATCTGTCTGTCCGTCGTATGAACAAACAGATCTCAGAGATGGTAAGAGATAGAGGTTTGACTTGTATGGGACAAATGCTTCTTATACTTGCAGGCAGATCAAGTTTATTTTCAATTTTTGCCACGCCCCCTCCCGCCCCCGCAATTTTGAAAAACGTCATATCTCCCACAGTTTTGTAGATAGATGATTTGTACCTTCTAGAGATAGTTAGTCATTAGGAATATGTATCGATTTGCCAAAGAAATGATAAAGATCGGACGAGCGGTTCTCAAGTTATGAGCAAATAAGTGAATCTGAATCACCCCGCCCAGCCCCCCGCCACCCACCACCCCCACCCACAACAACCGCACAATTTAAAAAAAAAAAAAAAAGGGAAAAAAAAAAAAGGGAGAGAGAAGGGAGAGAGAGGAAAATATATATTTTCTTGAAAATTTTAATTTTTGAGAAATTAAAATTTTTTTAAAATTTTTAGATTAATTATTTTTAATTTTTTTTATACCTTAAAATTAAAGTAACAAAAATAAGAAACAAAACACACAAAAAAAAAAAAAAAGAAAAAAAAAAAGGGAAAAAAGAGAGAGAGAGAGAGAGAGAGAGATTTATATTTTTATTTTTTTAATTTATTTATTTAAAAAAACAGAAAAGCAAAAGCTAACTTCCAGTCTATACCGAAGTTTCGAACACTTGGATTTGAAATAAAGCCCTCAACGGTTAGCGACTTCGACCAAACTTCGCAGATCAGCTTAAAAACATTACATATTACCCATGACCGTGTTTGAGAGCATTAATTTTGAGAACAAACAGTTTTTCTTACAAAAACCCATTTTCCGACCGAACATTTGTATGGCAGCTACAAGAAGTAGTCGTACGATCCGGTCGGCTCCGACATATTACAGCGTGCAGCCAAAAGGCTCTCTGCAAAGTTTCAGCTCGATAGCTTCAAAACTGAGGGACTACATAGTTCGCGTAGAAACAGACGGACGGACAGACGGACGGACGGACGAACAGACGGACGGAAAAGCTTAATCGACTCAGCTCGTCGTCCTGTTCCAAATTAAAAATACGTTTTGTTGGTGGTGATTTTTTCCATCCTTTGCTAACAACCTTTTTGAAAAATTTATGATATCTTTTTTGTTATGAAAGAAAAATCTATAACGGAGCCATGAAAAAATTTTTGGAATGATTTTGATCACCATCACACAAAAAAATTTCAAAATGGGTCTTTTGGCTGTAAAGGATTTGGAACAGCAACAATCGAAATGCAGATGGCATAACTGGATACATTAAAGCAGAGATCAACAAAAACGATTTAAGCATAAAAAATATAGATCAAGTTAAGATATCTGTCAAGATATAAAACCATGCACTCAGAATGCCCTTTTAAAAATTTGGAAGTGGAAATCGATCATGAAAATACAGCAAGTTCATCACCCTCCCAATATGGGACGACAAAAAACTAAGCTATATTTGGGGGGTTATATTTTTGGCGGGGGGGGGGGGGAAAAATAAAATTTCAAATATCATAAATTGCACATCAAAAAGTTCAATTTTTATAAAAATGTGACGTTTTGTCCAAACCATTTCAGGTAGTTGTAAGGGCGGGAAGTTAGGCGGGCCCCCCAATTGACGACATTTTTTTCGAAATTCTAGTTTGATATAAGACACATTTACAAAAAATTTCAAGGGCCTAGCTTTATTTTTAAATTGAGACCACTAAACATTTGTTTAAGCAGTTTTATGTTACAACATACCCACCAAATTTCAAATCATAGCTCTCAACCCCTTTGCTGTTCATTGGTTCCGGAACCAGTTTTAAACCACTAAAATATACGATTCTTGTTTTAATTTTAAATCTTAAATGTTTTTTAATTATGTTTCCGAACCACTATTTTTGAACTTGTTTGGAATCAGCTGTTGAGTTGAGTTCAAAGCTTCAACTAACTCCGCGATATGGCCACACTTAAGGTTAGCTATTCCTGAAACATTTGGTGGAAGCCCGTAAAAAGTTAAAACTAACTTCAGAGATTCTCCACTTCCCACAGAGAACTGGCTCTTATTAACATCATGTTGCTGGCTGGTCTGGGACTGGATGGTAAATCCTTTCAACGTTTGTGGTTTATGATCCTGCGACTCACTCTGCTGCCCACCATAGTGGAGGTGGCCGTGATTGCCATATTGGCCTATTTCACACTTTCCATGCCCTGGCTGTGGGGTATTGCCTTGGGGTAAGTAGTTAATTGGTGCGGAAGCCTTTCATTTAGCTGTGCTCCGATTTCAGATTGGTCATCACGGCCGTTTCGCCCAATGTGGTGGTCACAGTTATGCTCAAGCTGAAGGAGGATCGACTTGGCCTCAACAGTGGCATACACACACTCATCTATGCCATGACCACATGCAACGATGTGGTGGCCATCTTCATGTTTGGTGTCATCATCAGCGTTATTTTCTCCACAAGTGCGTGCTGTGGCCGCCCTCCAGAGTGCCTACCGGAAATAAATACTATTGCATACTTACAGGCTCGCTGACACAACAAGTGCTTCAGGGTCCCATTGGCATTGGTATTGGACTGGTTTTTGGCTATCTCTATGGCATGATGTTGCAGTTCCTGCCGTCGCGTAATGCGGTAAGCTTCGGGCGAACACTCGTCTGCCAGACAAAGGCTGGCGCAGTGCACTTAAAATGCACATTCAGTGAACACTTAGACACTCAATCAGCGCATTTAATGATGCAAAACGCGCCCTGCCCCCCTCCTACGACCACTGGGAGTGGGCGAGTCCTACATGTGCGGCTGTGTGTGGGTGCATTTTGCATAAAAAGACACTTACATGCAAACGGCGACGACGCTGGCGACATTTGCGACGACAGTTACTGCCAGCATCTATGTGAAGTTACGCTGGAACAGGAACATCGTTGCAGCCACAAAACTCATTGCCGCAACTTACACCGCTAATGGTGCGCATAATCAAACGCCATGGGTGGCGATGCCACACACACACACACACACACACACTCACATTGACTTTTCATAACTTTTGTTTTCTCCAGCTGGTGGACCGACTTTGCCTTCATCGTCAAGTGGCATTCGCATCCATGCCGCGTTGCAGTTTGTACAAAATTTCACGCTGTGCGCCGTTGAATTCGCGCCACTTGCATCCTTGCATATTTTACCCATACACACACACACACACGTACATAGATAAGGTCTATTCACAGTTTACGTGAGGCTGGCTGCGTATGGGTGTGTGTGTGTGTGTGGGAGGTTGTCATCAGACCTTTGCCTTGGTCCCAGTCTTTTTTCCGTATGACTTTGCTGCTGCTTTTATTATATTATTATTATGCGGTTTCTTGTAATTTTGCAGTCACCTTTCATCCTTTTATTTTCCTTCCTTTGGCCCTGTCAGTAATTTTCAATAAAATATTTGAGGCAAAGTTTTGTGAATCAGCGGGGTTGACAATACTTTATTTTTCTTGTTAAATTTTAGGCAAGAAATGTGCAAGTCGAGAAAATTTCAACATTTTATCCTTGCAGAAAGACAAGCGTAATTAGCTTGGCCTCTCTTTAAACTAGTGAATTTTGTAATTTTAAGAAAGTAAAGAATAATCATAGCATAAATCCCTTTACTGATAAAAGTCGCCTCCAACTTATACCAATGTATATCTTGTGGGATTTCACCAGAAAGTTGAAAATTCTGGATCTCTTCACTTCAAAAATCAACGGAGTAAGCCTTGCGTTTGGTGACAATGACAAATACTTGGGTGTCATTCTGGACAGTAAAGTACTCTAGAACGGCAATTTAAAAAAGAGGCAACCATTGTGTAAAAAGACCATATGCCGCAATTTGGTATTTCCCCATCCATAGAACATTGGCGTTACACAGCCGTAGTACGCCACATACTTACTTTTTATACTTAACCCATTTAACGCCGCTGTTCGACTAGTCGAACAGCAAAATTGCATATTTTAACAAAATTTTTACTGGGATCTGGTAAATGCAATTATTTAGGTCAGCTCTAGGTAGGGGTTGAAAAAACACTTAAATGAAGACTTCTTTTCAACAAGCTAAACAACACATAACCTTAATATTTTTTTCCAAAAGTCATGAATTATAATTAATTAAAATAATTATTTTAAGGAAAGGTCGAAAATATTCCGTAATAAGAAAACCAGAGGAAGAAGTAGCACTAGGAGACCTTAGCCCACCTGCGAAAGTGTCTGTTTGCGTAATCGAACAACGGCGGTAGCAGTCAAATTAAATTAATTTGTTTGTATTATTTGTACAATCACTATTAATTTGTTTAGCTACCACAAAATGCCACAAAGGGAAAATTATTGGTCCACAAATGAACGCTTGATATTAAAATTGTAAGTCAAACCATGTCTCGGTAAATGTTCAGAAAAATAAAGAAAAAGCCACTCTTCAAAGATAATGATAGAGTCAATCGTAGCAACAAGTCTGCAAAAGCACGCACACTCTTTGAAAAAATAAACATCAAATTAATGCTATTTGGTGTCTTCGATGTACATTTGTCTTGTGATGAGCAAATTACCATATTTTGGTCGTCGGATCTGCAAAACAAGAAAAACAATCCTATTTAATTTGCATTTAAATGCTGGTGCTTTTCGGCTTCCACCGGATTCGTCTTTCCTACATCCAATGATCGTGCTGCCGATACTTACGATAAAAATATTGGTTTTGGAGCCTCTATACATTATATGGCAAACCATTAAGAGTTTCCAGGCCTGCATCAACTATATTTTGATAATTTTTTTAAATCGCATTCTTGATGTGTTTATTGGGTGAAAGGCGTAAAAGCGCCTCTGGAACTGTGCTTACCAATTGGGTTGGCACACCTGCTCCAAAGTTGAGGACTGCAAGAGAATTGCCTTAAGGTAACAAAATTTGACGTTCTTATTGCAATAGTGTAGAAGAAGAGGTGGTTGCTTTCTTGGTTAGCTGTCCTAGAATCTTCAATAGTGAATGCGTGGAAACTGAATAGCCTTATAAATATGACCATAAATCGGCCTAAACTTACACCCTGTATGACAAGGAAAACTTGGCACATGAAGAAACCGAACCAAGCAATGCTTTCACAGTTTGCCCACTTCCTCGTGTTTTTGCTAATATTGCCAATCACCCCGAGACTGAGGCTATGTAAAACCTGTCATAAGATACACAACGGATGTGTAAAAAATGTCAGGTGCTTTTGAAAAATAAAACTGGTTCGTTCGCCTCATTTCAACTGGTATTGAGTTGGTAAATTGATTTACCTACTATGATCCCGAAAAATATGTTATTAATTACATACTAAAAGAGTAAGTAACTATTTAATTTCCAATCTTTACTCTTTCTTTTTTCTTACCTCCTTATTACATACTTTTAAACATAACAAGAGTGTTAAGAATTTTTAGTAAGCTTTACATCTATCCCCACCCAACAGCCTAAGAAAAAGGTGTCCTTTCTTATTTTTTAATATACACAGTTCAAAACTTTAATAACTCAATAGTTATGCTTTAAACAACTTTATTATAGGGTTTAAATTCCAAAAAAGTGAAAATATCGATATGTTAAAATAAGAGATCCTAAAGATAAATTTTTTAATTTAATATTATAGAAAATTAAATTAAGTGCTCTGTATTGCCGTTTCGCCACCTAAATAAGCTCGCTGAAACTTGTTGTACAACTGCATCCGATACACGCACCACGGTAGAGTACACAGTCTTAGTACCGCGCAAATTCATCACGATGATACCCGCCGTTCTCCACCATGATGCAAAAGGGTATATAATAATATTTTAAATAAACAATAAATAGTATTCTATAAATAATTAATTTTAATAAGAAAAGTTACCTCTTTAAGCAACATATTGGTAAGGTGAACTGAATTTGTCCATGTTATCTGCATCGTGCTCTACCGCCGTTGTTCTTGTCGAACAGTCTCACCTGGCGAAACTATCATAGATAGAATTGTTTTGACTTCACATTCATGTTTACTGAGTCCTAATTACTCAAGAAAAGTTACTTTCACCTGTAAATAAAATACTTCGTACAGCGCGGCGTAAAATGGGTTAAACAAAATTTGTATCAATATCAATTGAATACATGAATACATTCTTTCAAATTGAAACTGAAACTATAATCATGTTTTTGTATCAATTAAAAACTAGAGTGTATCAAATTGATATTTTGGGTATTAAATTGATACATGGAATATTAATTTGATACGCGAAAGTATTAATTTGAAACTAAACATTATGCCAACGAAATTAGTTCGATAATTCGAAAAGTCTAGCTCTTATGAGAAAAGACGCATGTCGAATGCCACAGCTAGCGATGCTTAAAGTCTCACATTTACTGGAATGATTTGAGTGCACTCACATCCATACTTAGTTAAAGCTGCAAAAGAGGCGTTTTCGCGTTTTTCACACAGGATCTCTGCGACTGATCCTTTGACTAAAAATAATAAGTAATGTATGGGTTTCAGCACTAGGCACTCCACTACAGTGACTTTTATTTAGACAACATTAGTAGGGACACGGAGCATGCAGAGTGAGAGAAAAAAGTTTCCCAAAGTACGACTGACGATTTTCTTTCACTAGTGTGAATCAGGGGTGCCCAAAATCATTCCGAGCAAGCCAACAGGCTATATAGAGCAACTACAAATTCATATGCCTTCTCTTCTCTCTTTGCTTCAAAGCGAAGGTTTTGTTGTTCGCAAGTGTGAACCTGTTGCTTATGCGTAGTCTGCGCTCGCCTCGCTCAAAGTGTCCGAACGCTTTTTGCTATTCACGGCGGCCACTTACAATAATTTGGGTTTCTCTTTCAATTTCTTGTGGTTGTTCTTGCTTGAGATATATTTTCTGCATTTGTATTTGTTTTCACGCAGCTGTAAGTTAATTCTGGGTACCCCTGGTGTACATAAAGTAAGTGTTGTAGGACTTAAATTAAGTAAAAATATTTCTTGTTCTATGTAGCATTTTGTTATTATTTAACTTTAATGGCATATTGTAGAGAAATGAATTCATTCGTCAATTTTTGTAAGAAAAAATATCAAATTGATAAAAGTTTATATCGAATTTATACTAATCGACATTTGAAATATCAAATTTGATAAGACCTGGTATCAAATTAATACCACAAAATTAATAAAAACGAAGGCTTTAGTTAAAGTCGACTCCAACCGACTTCGATATACCCCTTACTCATAAGAAGAAATGTTTAATAGCTTTTCTGTGTTCCTGAGGGGTCCTTTCCTTTCAACTCAACTTGTCAGTAGTATCTAAGATAGAGATTCTTTTCTACTAAAATTTGTATCGAGCACCCAACCTAATCACCTTTGATTCAGTAACGAGGCAAATTGAAGGGTATTTACAGTTTATTAAGTTGCCTCACCACCTTCTCAACTGCAATTGAATGCTCTAAAGGACAACGGTAAGGAGCTTTGATTTGATTTGTGCACGTAAAATGCAATTGACGACTGGCAAAGTATCTTCTCCGGGCATAAATTCAATTCAATTGATTTGCGGTGACGTTCTGAAAGGCAACTGCAACACGCTTAGCTGAGTATTTAGAAAATTAAAAGATCTCAATCAGCATCAACACCAGCCAGAACAAACACTGACGTCGCATCTGGATAGCAGAGACAAAAACAACAATCTTAAAATGCACGAGAGAATGGAGATGAGACCACTTTGTTGCTGACGAGATTTATCTAGAGCCAAATCTGTGTTCGAGTCATTTTGTAACAATTTTTGCGGCGAGCAAAAAATGCTGTGGGCAAAGAACGGCGACAATGTCAGAAGGCGAAATTGTACTTTTCCAGCTAACACACGCATTCACGTTGCGTATGAGCACAAAAAACGCTGCAACGTAAAGTGAATCGAATTTTTTCAGCTTTGACATTTTGCCTATCACTATCCCTTATGTGTCTCTTCTCTTTTTTAATCCTTTGCAGGTCTACGCAAATGGACTACGTTTTGTTTTGACCATCTTGGGCGGAACCATAGCCGTGATGGGTAGTCGCGTCATTGGTTATACCTCGGCGGGTGCTCTGGGTTGTGTAACGACGGCTTTTATAGCCAGAATTGGCTGGAAGCGAGAGGAGAGCAAAATGACGCCCCAGGAACTGCAGGTCCAACAAATTGTAAGTCGAAGCTAGTGCGGACTAGACGAAGCTGTGTGTTTTATTGACGTTGAATCTAATGGTTTTTTGCTGTTGTAAATGAGTACGGCTTTTTTTTTTTGCTTGACAAATTTTCTATTTCCTGCAAGGTATATTAGTTATGGTTGAATCTTATGCAGCTCCGGTACTCAGCATGAGCCCCGAATCAAAACATTAGTCGACTGTAAGGATATTTTTTAACAATAACTTATTTTAAATCGAGAAAGTCATGCTGATCAAGAATTTGTATAGTATATGTGGTCGGAGATGATTCCTTCTATGCGTTGCAAACTTCTGGGCAAAATTATCATACACTTTTCAAGTGTATAACGAGAGCTTTAGTCTCTAACCGATTTCTATATACCCGTTTGAAAACAAAGTAATTATTTAACCTGCTGTATCGGTCAAGCCCGACAGTAATATACTCTGTAACTTGAGTATCAATGTCCGATTCCTTCGATTCCTGCGGCAAATCTATAAATCAATGACGTTCTTTCCAAATTTGTTAGGTGGGAGGCGGCATGGCAACAATTGACAATAAACTTGATTTGCCTGTCACATGATTTCGAACAAAGACTTGAGAATCTTTACGTTGTGTATTAAGTGGTGGATTTTTTTTTTAAATTTTTATCTTCTTAGATGTTCAGCTTAGCTTTACGTAAAACTCTCCTTACCGTATTTACACTTGCATTTAATTGTAATTTTGAATCAATTTTTGAAGCTAAACAGTGTGAATTTGAAGCTTTTTGAACAATTCAACATCAAAGGGTTCTTTGTTGCGGCCTTTCGTGTTTATCCCATAATTTGATGGGTTTTTATTAAAAACTTTTTAAGCCAATTTGCAAACAACACTTTTGCTTTTTCAAATTTTTATTCAGCAATATGCTGAAAAATAGAAAATGTCACTCTTGAATCAAGAGCATTCGTACTCAAAGGAAAGAAAAAAAATTCTTGATCCCAGGGCGAAAATCTTGATTCAAAAGTGAATTTTTCATCTCGACATTCTTTATTCAACGCTATTCTCTCTAAGTTTGCTTCCCATCACTCCCCTTGCCTATAAGAACCAAATTGAGAATGAATTTGGCTCGGTTCCAAGAGGGAATTTCTTGAAAATTCAAGAACGAATTAATTTTTTTCCAAAAGCGATTATACTCAAATTATTCGTTCTAGTTTCCTGCTAGTGTACGTAAGATTACAACACTGAAAAAAATCATTCCTTTTCGGGATCAGTTCATGCCGAAAGAGTACTAAAAATGGGTTGATCCTGGAAAGGCATAAATCATTCCCGACAGGAATAATTTAGGTACGGAAATATTTTTAAGCTTTGATCCCGGTTTTAGCCCGGCCGAACTTAAACCGATCACTCCTTTCGAACATAACTTAGTCCCATTCGAGAAAATATTCTGGTTCGGTAGAGAATGATTTGTTCCCGATATCCAAACTCAAGTTTATTCCATTCGAGATAATATTCTAGTTCGGTAGAGATTGATTTTACATATTTCTATATATTACGTACACAGGAAATATAGATATAATTTTTCGTATTTAACGAAATAAAAAATGTTCCGCTATAATACTCGTACTCGCTAAGCCAGTTATCCTCTTTTGATTTCGCAGATATCGAATCGTCTTCCTTTGCAAGCTGCAAGTAGAAACAAGTAAGAGTTTTGCGGTAGAGTGCCCCGACAGCAAAATACCCTGTTCCAAGTAATGTGGTTCCTATAGCTTTGAATTCCTTTTATTTTAAAATTTATTTGAATAAATGGGGAGGCGCACTTGCATATCTTCGGCGTTTTTACTCGGATCTTATAGTGGTATACAGAACAGACAGATATTGGGCCTAACTGAATATATATTAAGTCACTAGGCTCAAGCTTAAAAAATTGTAGCTCTGACAGTTTTTCGCGGTTAGAAGAAGGAGGAGGAATTTGCCAAATCTGGAGCAAACTTGATCTGGGTACAGTATACGCCTACATACATGCAAAAATTTGTGGCTCTACCTCTTATAGTCTCTGAGATTAACGCGTTCATACAGAGAGAGACAGGTTTTCGCTGCTAAAAAATGGAGGAGGCGGAATTTTCCAAATCTGAAACAAACTCGATGTGGGTACAGTATACACCTACATACATGCCAAAAATTGTGGCTCTATCTGTTACAGTCTCTGAGATCGACGCGTTCATACAGACAGACAGATGGACAGACGGACATGGCTAAATCGACTCGGCTGTTGATGCTGATCAAGAATATATATACTTTATGGGGTCGGAGGTGCTTCCTTCTGGCTGTTACATACATTTGCACAACTTCATGATTCCCTTTTTCTCATTTTTAATGAGAACAGGGTATAAAAAATGTAAGCTTAAATTGGCAAATAATTTATATAGCTATAAGTATATAGAAGGAGATATGGAGTATTTCAAATTGCTTCTACAGCTTCTGTCTCAGGTCCATACGAGTGCCTAAAGGGATCGCTTCCTTTTTAATTGAATTTAATAGCCGCATCTTTAAACAATGAAAATAATGTTAGGGAACATTTACTTTCTTGACATGCAGTACATTCATGCACTCATACAGCCACGAAAATGAAAGAAATGAAAAGAGCGAATTTGCTTTTGCTCTCAGGTTGTTCTTGGTGGTTACGTTCGATTCGTGTTAAATACAATTCCTTTTGGAATGAAATATGCCCACTCAGACATAAAAATTTATTCCTACTGTCGGGATAAAATCACACTTTTTAGGCATGAAAAATTTCCGGCCTTTTTTTTCTGTGCACTCCTTATAGGCCATTATTTGACATTTTTCTACATCAGTTAGTGTTTTACCGCCCACCATAGTATTTATTTAAATTTACTACGTTTAAATATTGACAATATATAAACTTCATTGCGCGGAGAATGATGAAAACACATCTGTCCCTGTTCAAGTGCTGCATAAAAATATGCAGATTTTAAAGACCTCGCTCAAACAAAAATTTTAACTATAAACAAGGTTATTTTAAAAAAGTGTTTTTTAAAATTTAATAAAAAATGATGTACTGGATGGTGAAAAATATTTGACTGTAGATTTAATTTGATTGCTTCAATCAAATAGTTGTATATTCGTTTTCAAAATGCTTGCCCTATTTAAGTGCATGTATGTAATTTTAATATTAAAAACTAAAGTGGTATATAAAAATAAAAAAAAAAGTTTTCTCATGTTGCTGTTTTTGCAAATCTAGGTGGATTTGTTGCGTTTCGTTTGCTCATGTTCAAGGCTAACCATCTTGAGATGGATTTCGTAGCAATGTACTTCATCCTCATTGATTTGAAAACAATGCACATGACAATTCATATTAAGTATTTTTATGAGTGCGCAAACATATGGTCACACTTAAAAAATTTTGAATATTATAAATAAACAACTGCTGCAAAAAACAGTTAAATCTGAGCTTTTTATAATTAAACCAAAAATTAAAAATATTGTATGTGCCTTTGGTATACAAGACACCTGCAGACATTACTGAAGATACAGATGCTCATACTAATTGCCCTAGGTCATTGCTTATGCTGACTTCACACAGGCAACTAAGTTGGCCAAAATGTGATTCAAATTGCCTTGATTATTGATTTTACTGTTAGAATTTACAAAAACTTGAACTATGGTTTCATAAACAATTAATTTGGATCAAATTAGGCTGAAAAATTTCCTAATTTTGCCTTTATTAAAATTTATATTATTTTTTTTTTTTATTTGTTTGTGTTTTGTTGTATTTAGTTTTATTTTTTTATAAAACATTGTTAACTGCTTTCGAAAAAAAAATTTTCATCCTTTGTGAATGTTTTTTCTCTCTTTTAAAATTGGCGCCATGGTTTTATTAACATATTAATCATTCCAGTTGGGCTGTGAATTAAATTTAAAGCCTTATAAACCAATTAATTGGAATGTACCAAATAAACCAAAAAAACTAGTGGATTTTGATTGGAGCAAAACAACATTTGGAACATGAGACTAAACGGCCCTAAGTAGAAGCAGAGAGCAGAGGCAGAGAACAGATAGAGTCGTCAGAGCAGCCGCAAAAATTTAAATCGCTGCGAAACACATTAACCAAAAGAATTGTACTTGCATTCATTTATCCTTTTTCACTGATCCTTACTGTATAACCGTACCCACATCGAGTTTGGAAAATTCCCCCTTCTTTTAACAGCGAAAAACTGACTCTCTCTCTGTATGAACTGGTCGATCTCACAGACTATAAAAGATAGAGCTACTAGTTTTATTATGTATGTAGGTGTTTACCGTATTCAGATCAAGTTTGCTTCAGATTTAGCAAATTCCTGCTCCTTCTCCTTCTAATTGCGAAAAACTGTCAGAGCCACAATTTATTAGTGTGAACCTAATGGCTTAATATATATTAAGTTAGGCCCATTATCTATCTATTCTGTATACCATCATAAGATCCGAGCAAAAACACCAAAAATTTGCAAGTGCAACGCCCCACTGATTCAAATAAATTTTAAAATTCCTAAAATATAAACTAAGGAAATCAAAGCCATGGGAACCACATTACTTGGTACAGGGTATTTCGCATTCGTGGCAGTCGACTGCAACACTCTTACTTAATGTATTAGGTGTTGGGATAAATAGCACCTTAATTAATTTATCAATTTCTTAATAAATTAATAAGGAGATGCATTTTTATCGTGCTTCACTAATGACGCCTTCTTAAATTGTGCATGAATAGTGAATGACGCGAAACGCGCATGAATAGAATGGACTGAACAAACCCGTATAGACACTGTAACTAGCCAATTGCAGAACCTTAAAATCCGCCATTTCGTTGTACATTTTGAAAAATGTCTGTGAAAGTGGAATTGAGAACAAGGATGATGTATTCCCTATTTTATTTTATTATGAATTCGCTAGGGTAGACAAGCTTCGGTGGCTACATTATTTTTTCCTAGATTTCTGCTTGGTAATTTCTGACATCACGTCCTTGTCCCAGGTGACTGGCATATGCTTTGCTTGCCTTTTGTGTTTACTTTTCAACCCAGAGGTGGGCATTGTTGTTTTTTGCCCTTTTGTTTTGGCCAAGTTTTGCACTTTTTCTTCAAAAGCCTTAAATGGCCGCTTTGTAAGCCGATTGGCTCTTAGGCAAACAAACTGATTTTCGCTCTACTCGTCTGCCGGTTGTTGTCTGTAATTGCTCGGTAGCCTAGGTAAATCAAATGTGCTCTACATGTTCTAACAAGTGCAATACAATTGTTTCTTTCCAGTCCGGTGTCCCCCAGCGCTTGGACCTGTTGTGGAAGTTTCTCAAGCCCGTGTCGTTTGCCCTCATAGGCAAGGAAATTAATTTCAGCGTGCTGGAGGGTCGTGTAATAGGCTATGGAGCACTGTTGGTGCTGCTCGGAAGTTTGGTAATTAAAACGGCAGCCGCCGGCGGCGGTGCAACAAATGTTCGCTTCCCACTTATTAAATTTTTTTTTTTTTTTTTGCTCGAGTTTCTGGGGTCTCTGCGGCTTTGGACAAACCCAGAAAAAAGAAACCGAAATAATAAAGTGGGCAACTCGAAATGAAAATGTTCGGGCTCCGCAATGCAAATGTTACCTGAGCATTCTGGTGACCGTTCTCTCTTGCTCTCGTTACAGTTTCGCTTGGCTTTTGCATATTTATCCACATATGGCGGAAATCTGTCGAGAAAGGAACGTGCCTACATTACAATTTCCGGTTTTCCCAAAGCAACTGTCCAAGTAAGTTTCCCGTTCCGCATGTCATGTAGCTGCGGTTGCCGTTGGCCATTTTTTGCCCTGCGCACTGCATTTAGTGGGGGGCAGTGGAACTTTTTCCGTCTGTGGCTGGACACCGTGTTCTGCCCCAGTGGTGCCCCAGACTGCTTAAGCTGCACACGTGTGTGTGTGTGTTGTACTTGCGGGCCATGTTCCTGCAGTTGTCCTCTCAGTGAAACACATTGTTTGCAGTTTAACCGCAAGCGGTTGCCTTATTTATGTTGCCAGAAATTTAAATGTTCCGCTAAGTCACCTCGTTGCAGCTGCATGTGACTTCCAACTGAAAATTTGAGCCAGTTAATCAGCGATTGTTTTCTAGGCTGCCCTGGGTCCGGTGGCATTGGATTTGGCACGCGCAGCCCGCATTGGAGACGAGGCGCAGCTGGCACTGGCCAGCAACGTACTCATCATTTCCGTTTTGGCCATTATATTTACAGCGCCGCTGGGCGCGATTCTCATGTTGCGGCTGGCTCCATATTGGCTGAGGCATGGCGTTGCTGTTGAGGAACCTGCCACCCCCACCACGCCCACTGCCAAAAGTACGGCAGATCGCATGCCAAGTGCAAACAAAGCGCCCTAGGCTGGGCACTACATTCTGTTTTTGGCCTGTACTTATGTTAAGCTTTGCATTTGTAATAAGTAAATAAAAAATGCCTTTTGGGAACCTTCGTTTTGTTTTCAATTTTAACAATGCTTAGGCAACCTTTTTTTATTGAGCCAATTTCCCAGTTATTTGCTTACACAAAACTTGCCCGTATTACCAAAGTTAGCGTTAATCCTGCAGGACTAACACATACAGTGCCCAGGCAAAAGTTGCAAAAGTGGCCCTCAGTCGGCGGAGGCTTTTTATTGTTTTTTGCTTTTTTCCTGCTTAGCATTTTCGGCACCTAATTATGACTGGGATCTGTGCTAATCCTGCAGCTTGGGTCTTTGCTAATTGATTTTCAAATTAATTTAAAGGGATTTCGATGCTTCTGATAAGTTGGCTGATTTAGTTGGATGTTTGGCTGTGTTTTTATTAACATTGTCAATCCAATTAATGATTGACAATTCAAATTAATGATTAGCAATTGTGAGGGAAAAACACAAGTTTTTGAAACAAAATTCAATTACTTTCACAGGTCGGAATCGACCGGGGGGAGTCGAGAAGAGGTCAGCTGCTTTAAGAGGAAATTTGATAATAGAATAACACTAGGCAACAAGCCTTCGTTCCGGACAATCTCAAGCGCTGGTTTTGGATGATCAGCAATTCAACTACCTGGGCAGCGTAGTCGCTGTGGATGGAACTCGAATGGAGTCGCGCCTTCAGAAAGCTAAGGGTGCTTTTGGGATGCTGTCGGCCGTTTGACGATGCTCATCGTATCCACACTGGCTCAAAGTTAGGCTTTTCAAGTCTAACGTAATGAAAGTGCTCCTATACGGTTCATTCACTTGGAAAATTTCAACTTTCATTGTGTCAAAAATTCAAACATATGTAAACCGATGCCTGCGTCGGATTTTTGGAAGTCCGAGCTGCTAAAACGCGCAAATATGGAGAGTGTCGACACCATAATACGCAGAATGAAATAGAGCTGGATAGGGCATACATTGCGTAAAAGTGAGAGCAATATCGCTAGGAAGGCATTGGAGTGGAACCCGCTGGATGGATTCGGCCGGACACCAGGCAGACCCACAGAAACTTAAAGGAGGAGTGTCGGTAGAGAAGCGGAAAGCATCGGGAAGACCTAGTGAGAACTTAAAGCGACGGCCAAAAAGAGAGGCCGTTGGAAGAGAGGAGTGGTTGATGCCCTATGGGATGCCCTATGGATACATACTGGATTGAAGGGTGGTGATTCTAAGTGATTTTCGAGGTCTGAACGAGAGTATGTCACATAAAGAGCTTAAAGTTGCTTAAATTTTGAACCTTTAAAGGGGCGTTTTGTGAAGGACAACTATATAAAACAGCTGCCATACCAAACATATTTCTGAAAATAAGTCTTAGTAAGAAAAACTTTTTTTGTTTTCAATGCTATCGCTCCCAAACTTTGTACAGATCATGATTATTTACTACACACAATTCTGTCAAGTTTGATTCAAATCGAATGACTATAGCATATAGCTGCCATAGGAACGATCGGTAGAAAAACTAGCTTCAGTGAGAAAAATTTTTTTGTTTTCAATGCTTTCGCTCCCAACCCACGTATTTATAAGTTTTCTATGATTTAACATGATTCCACTAAGTTTTGTGAAAATTGGACTACTATATAGTATAGCTTGCAATCATAGTACAGAATCTTAAAGAGAGTAAAGCACCTAGGCTCGACAGAATTCCTGCAGAATTTTTTAAGTTTGCCACACCACTGTTCCTGGAAATGCTTGCAAAAGGATTCAACAAAATCCTATAGACGAGGACTGTACCGGAGGGGTTTAAAAAAGCCATCACATTCCCAATATATAATAAAAGGGGCGACCCACAATTGGTTTGCATCTACAGAGGTATATCATATCATTTTCTCCGCCATGCTGCTTGAGAGGCTAAGCCGATGGGTGGATGAAACCGACCAGCTAACAGAGTTCCAAGCAGGGATCCGAAAAGGCTACTCCACTATCGACAATATATTCAGCGTCACCAGTATCTCTAGAAAGTATAGGTTGTCCAAATCGACGGACCCATCTGGCAACGCCATACTTTTGCAGAGAGTCAGATCGCTAATGACATACCGCGTTTGAAGCGTCGTCCGCAGATTTTTACCATGGAACAATACACCACGGACGCTCGAGAAATTTACATCAACAACGTCAATTGTGAAACTCAACGTGCTTTTAAAAAATTTCACATTTCCTTCACTGATGGGACCGTAAATAAGCAATTGCCGTATTTACGCCACTGAAAATCCTCAAGATTCAAGAAGTGCCTCTTCAGACGAAAAGTCAGTGTGGCGTTAGTGCGAAAACGGTCATTGGGCCGTTTTTCTTCCAAAATGAAAATGGCCAGCGTTACCATCAACAGGAGCGTTATCGGACAGAGACCAATTTTGTGATGCCATTATTCGTCGAAAGCGTATGAGGCAGTCTGGTTTCACAGACGGCGCTCCACCGCACACAAGTCGCTAAAATCGATTTTCTGAAGAAATTGTTCGGGCCGTTTGATGTCGAAAGTGGTGATTTGGACTGCCACCGCGTTCGCCCGTTTGGCCCTGATCTCTTGTGGGGATATGAAGTCAAAGTTTACGTTAACAACAAGGACCGTAGAAACCAGGACAACATTCGTGAAGAATAGCCGCATTCCGAAATGTTGGCGAAATCGATGGAAAATGCTGCCATCAACGCCAGAGGCGGCCATTTGAGAGATATCATATTCAAAAATTGATAAACAAATCTACTTGACAAATTAAATTAAGACCAACCGCCAAATTTTTATTTTTTTCTTTGATTTTTAAAAAAAACATGGGTCCGTCAAAATGGGCAACCCTGTATGAGAGAAATGAAGCAGCCGTTTGGGATGAAGAAGTTTTATCCAACTGGTATCCCACGGAGTCGGGTGTTAAGCAAGGATGCTTGCTAAGCCCACGTTTGTTCTCGATCTACCTCAATGATGTGTTGGACTACCTACCAGAAGGCATTCACATAAATGGGTACGAGATAAAGTACTTATTATATGCCGATGACATTGTGGTGTTTGCGGAGTCGCCAAGAAAAATGCAAAATATGATGAAAGCCTGGGGCCTCAAAATAAAAGTCAGCAAAGTCAAAGATTCTTGTTTTCAAAAAATACTGGAGGAGACTTGCTCTTGAAGAGAAATGGTACTTGGGACAGACCGAGCTTGAAGTGGTGAAAACCTATAAATACCTGGAGTGTGCCCACTTCCTGCAAATACCTTTTGCAGGAAAAGTTAAAGGACGCGAAAGTGGCGGTAAATTGCACCTGGAAATCTCTCCTAAGCAGAAAAGATGTACCAACGAGCACCAAATACAAACTTTTGAAGCAGCCCATTATGTGCTACGGCGCACAAGTCTGGGGGATTATGCAGAACCTGCTTAGATACGGGATTGTCACGTGGACAGTTCTTTCGGGAATGGGAACTCCTATCAGCCAAACATTGCGAAAATCTCAATCAAGAAGAAAGCTCAGAGTGGGGATCATGGGCCACAGAAATTCTGAAAAAAGATATAAATCATCTTTTATGAGCGAATCGGATAGCAGCCCTCAAAGGCTCATCTTCAGAAATTTGAACTACGATCTAGGAGAACGGAATTATTTCAACGACGTGTTTTCAGTGGAGCAAATCTGCACAATTTTTATGGCCAGAGGAGAAATGCTCAAACTCAACTTTGTCCCAAACATAGTAAGCACCAACACAGCATGTGCCCTTTGCAATTGGAACGAGCAGAAAACACTATCCATTTTATTGGAAGCTGCCCAATCTTGAGGGCATACAGAACTTTACATTTTGGTAAAGCAAGACTACATCCGCACGAAGTTCACCAGCTACTAAATGGATTAAATTGGTTGATCCTATATAATTTTATAAGTCAGGCAACTAAATACCGGCAACAAATATTAGAAGGGGACTTTTAAAACAAAGTAACTCTGCCAACCGAATCTCGCGCTCTGCAGTTGAACGATCTGGTATCTGGGGAAGAACCGGGAAGCCAGGTGTATTAGGTTGAAAAGCGAAGAATTTTGAAGGCAGTGATCGACTGACGGTTCTTACCATGTCGTTTTTTTTTTATCAAACTTCTTGTTTAGATATTAATTTAGAATCTAAGCTATCATCTATGTACTCTCTATTTCATAAATTTAAATAAAGAAGCACACTATGTACTACTACTACTAGTATAGCTGTCATATAAAATATAGTTTTGAAAAATGTCTCAGTAAAAAAAACTTTTTTATTTTTGACTTTATCGCTTCCAATCTTTTTACTGATCAATATGATATGCTACCACAAAATTCTGTCAACTTTGATCCAAATCGGTCTTTGATCATAGAAACAATCGGTCGAAAAAATAGTTCTAGTGAGAAAAACTTTTTTGTTTTCAATGGTTCCAGTCAAGGTATACTAATCAAGGTAGTCGCACTCGCTCTCTTATACCTCCTTATATTTGTGTCTTAGAGAGCGCGAGTGAGAGAGTAATATAACAAATACAAAAATAAATAAATACATAAATATACAAAAAATTCGTCCGCGGAAATGCTTCGCTTACAACAGTTGCTTTCTGCATGGAGCAATTAGAATTAGAGAGAACGTTTGCGCTGCCTCTCAATTTTGCTGGTGCTAAACGATAGTGCCCAAAAAGACACTTCAAAGAGCCAGTAGGAAATCACTGTGGTTAGAGGGAGACGACCATAACCCAAATGTATCCAGAGAGAGCGAACAGCTGACCAAAAAGTATCTTGAGAGCGTAAATGAGAGCTAACAGCTGACAATTTTCTGACAGAAGCGGTGTCGACTGAGCAACGTTCCTCTCTAATACTCTTTGCTCCATGGCTTACTGACTGAAATTTCACAATTTGTCAAGAGAGCGAGTGCGCCTACCTTGTTTAGTATTTATACCTTGCTTCCAGTTATGAATATTATCTGATTCAATACAATTTTGGAGAGTTTGATCAAAATCTGATGAATATATCGTATAGCTGCCATATAACCAGAGATTAAAACCGTAACCGAAACCGTGACCCAAAAAACTGGTTATCAGTACCGTAACCGAAACAAATATATGGGTTGATTTCAGTTTCCTTTAATAGTAAAAATTTCGATTAGATACAGTACAATGAACATTTTACAAAAAGTATATTATATACATTGGTGCTAAACAGTTATAAAGCATAGAAGCTAGGTACTCAGACGCTGGAATTTTCAAGAGCCGCTCCGACAATGTAGTGTGACCAGACAACAACTTTCGGTTGCATTTTGTGTGGGGCTGGAGGTATAAGCGGTGTTCTTTATTTTGCCCTGTGGGAACAGAACTTGACCACTGAGACATACTGCTATAACAACAATCCAAAACGCATTGGAAGATTAGAACAAGCACATAAAACCAGAGGTAATATACATAGCCACAGCCAGCTCCATGGACCGGAGGCGGAAATGTTTGTAAAATAAAATGTTTTTGTGTAATGGAATTGTGTTGCTGATTTTTTTTTAGCAAAGAAACATTAACTTTGTGTTAAATTTCAAGAAGAGCGTATTTCAATTCCATTTCACAAGTGCGAATGCCATTGGCAGTTTTGGCTTTTGCGTAGCACTGTGTTTAAGTCTGACTCACTTTGTCGTATGCGTACTCATGGTGGAATTAATAAGGTGAACCTACAGGCATACATCCATATATTGGCCCTCAGCAGAGGCTGACGTCTTCACCTTGTTAATTGCACATGGTGCGTGCTTAGTTAAACGAAATTGAATATGTTTGAATGTTAGAAAGAGTACACACACACTCGCAATAATGGACAACATTCAACAACAATCACTTGATTGACGGAAATTTGCACGTATATGATCATTGATTAAAGGTGTCACGGGCAAAAAAAAATCGGAAAATTAAACAGTTCTAATTAACAATCTTACTTCTTCATTTAATAAGTTTCTAAAACAAAAAAGATTGCTACGCAAGGTAGACATATTGGAATGGTGGGGAAAAAAAACAACAATATTTGCAGATCTTTTTGAGTTATCAAAAGTGTTTGTTTTCAGGAGTAAAATTTATAATGACGCCTAGCAGGACTCGCCTGGACAGTCAAACTTTAAATGCTATTATGATATTTAGATGTAATTGCAATATCGACTAAGATGTCATTTCTGAGAATAACCATTTGTTACATGAAGGTACATAGCGAATAATAGTATATTCGCTGACCTATGTATATTTATCTAATTAGTTAAACTTAACTCGATACTCGTAGAACTTTTTAGGCAGTTTCTAGGTCATTAAGTAATGGTTTTGTCCATAACTTTTCTAGAACACGACACGCACAACACCACAAAGGAGGCTGGTTGACAGTATAGCGCTATTTCATGTATACCAATTTAATCTTCAGCTGTCTGCGCCTGTCCTTAGTGTGTTGGCAGAAGTTACCTCATGACAGAATTGCTATGACTGCTTGGGAATCCCAATGGCAGGCTTTTAGCAAAATCCGTCATCAGCAGCAAAAGCCAAAAACACTAAGGCTTTGAGTGTGTGTGCATCCCGTTATCGGCCCTTCTGTTTTCGATAGTTTTGTACTCGATACTTTTGCAATTGAAGTAGGTTTTTATATTTTAGTTAAAACTTTAAAACAGGCGAAAATAATGGTGAAAGTTCTTTATTAAAAATATGATCTAAGTACATTTACTTTATAAATGAGATTCCAAATGGGGCAAGATTTGTCAAAGTAATATTTAATATTAATAACCGTAACCGTAACCGAAACCCGAAACTGAATAAGGCTAATAGCCGTAATTTTAACTTAAATTTTTTCCCACCCCCCCAAAACCCCCCCCCCGGGAAAAAGAGGGGGGGGCGGGTTCCCCCCAAACCCCATATTTTTTTTTTTGGTTTTAACCCTCGGCCACGCACATGGTTCTGGCCAGGCATATTCTGTTTTTGAGCATTAATTTAATATACTTATAATTGAGATATCGGAACGTGCTTCCAGGTACCCTCCTAAAATTTTATTGGCTTTCGATTTATGCAAAAAAAAAATTCAAAAAAGTCCTTCAGACAGGACGAAAAATGAGGATATAAAAAGTACACCTTAGTTCACGCACATGGTGCCTGGCGAGACCCCTATGTATTTTGTATGGAAATGTATGGAATACAGTGTGTTTTGATGATTATATGTGAGTTTTTACCTCTCTTTTATTACATATTCTGTCTCGCATGCCACATATGTTCACATAGAACACACGCACGCATGTATTTACATGCATACATGTGTGTGTTGCTCATAATAATATGCAGGATTCAAGACTGTTGTGGCGTTCTGATGCGCTGCCAATATTCCGTGCAGCTATGTCGCACAAAAGATTTGTTGCCCTGTCTCGATATATTCGCTTTGATGATAGTCGTACGCGTGCTTTTCGTCAACAAACAGACAAAGCAGCACCGATTCGCGATATATGGAATTTTCTCAATGAAAATCTTGCCCGATATTATGAGCCATATGAAAATGTAACCGTCGATGAGCAGTTGTTTCCATATCGTGGCCGAACTAAATTTACACAATATATTCCATCAAAGCCAGCAAAATATGGAATAAAAGTATGGTGGGCATGCGATTCGAAAACAAAATTTCCCCTACAAGGAAAATTATACACTGGAAAAGAAGAAGGAGCACAGAGAGAGGTGAATCAAGGCGAAAATGTGTTGATGCATTTTGCAAATCGTTACACCAATAGCGGCAGAACAATGGTAGCCGATAATTTTTTCACAACATTGGACGGTACTAAACGATTGGCTGCAATTGGCATCGCATTTGTTGGCACTATTCGTTCAAACAAAAGATGTCTTCCAAAAGAAGTGAAGAAGAATGACAAACGGCCAGTCCTTTCATCTGTGTTTGGTTTCTATGAAAACCTTGTTGCACTTTGCAGTTATGTGCCAAAAAAGAATAGGGCAGTAAATTTACTATCAACCGTTCATTACACAAAGAATATTGAAGGCGAAGCATTGAAACCCGAAGCGATTTTGTTTTATAATTCGACTAAGGCTGGCGTTGATTCTATGGATCAAATGGTTACGCATTATACAACAAAACGGCCAACCAGACGCTGGACATTAGCTTTTTTCTGTAACATTATTGATGTAATGGCATTGGCAACATATATCATTTGCAAAGAGAATGGAGGCACCACTAAAAAAGACGGAAGACGCACATTTTTGAACACGCTTTCCAAAACATTGGTTCTCGCAAATATTGAAAATCGCATGAATAATCCACACATTCTCGCACAGCCTACGACTCGTATGGCTTTTGAATCGTTTTTCGGCAGAGAAATAAATATTCCTGTTAGTGTTGTTGCTAACCGTAGTGGTCCTGATACACTCACTGGCCGAAAAGATTGTCGTATTTGTTTACAACAAGGCGATAAAGTGCGTCGCAAAACTCGTTTTTACTGCTGCAAATGTAATAATGCTGTCTGCCAGCAACACTCAAAAATCGATTATACATGCTTCTCATGTCTTTCTTCAAATACATAAAGATATTTCGTATCATATTTCACAATAAAACCCATTAGCATTCCATTTCTTTTGTTCAAACATATTTCTTTTGGCTTATAATAAATGAAAAAAAAATGAACGAAAAAAAAATGTTTTTTTTTCTACATTTCGAAATTTTTTCAGGTATATTTTTCCTCCTACAGGTAGCTTTCTATGTCAAAACGAAATAAAAGGTAAGAAATAAAAATTAATTACCTACGTGAGCTAAAAATTCAATAGCTTGAACCCTTATTCTCCATACAAATGCATTCAAATACATAGGGGTCTGGCCAGGCACCATGTGCGTGAACTAAGGTTTGAAAATATGTGCGTGGCCGAGAGTTAATCTGTGCATATAACAAATATGCAATCTTTATATTCTTTTATAATTATCTACCATAACTTAGAAATATATAGTCAGCTATGGCAGCGTCTCACAATATCCTCACTGTATACTCACCAAGATTGCCGGGTATACAACATAATCTTTTAATAAGCTTAAAATTAAATAAATATTATTCTCAATTATTCCTTTTCAGAACAACAGCACACTTTATAGGGTACTCGGCACAATACATTTTGGATATATAATCGTAGTATTAGTCATTTAAATGCCTATTTCCTTTATGTCAGAGAAATTTAGCCCAAAGCCGCATAAGAAAAGAGCAGAAAATGGCTAACAAACGGCAGAGAGTGGAATGCCATTTAATTGAAATGTGATGGTCGCTGGTTCTGTTGCCCAGGCCATGGTGGAGTTTGCAATGCAAGCGGCAGGGGAAGATGGACTTGTTGTGTTCGCTGGTTGCATCTTGCTCAACTCTGATGCCCCAGCTTCATCTGTGGCCCGGAAAAGAATCAAATTAAAAGCGGGCAAGGCACATGAATAAAGGACACGACATAAAAGAGAGAAAAACTTATCATTTTTATTATCTCGCAGCTGTGCATATTTGAAACTGCATGGTTTTCACTCTCTGCCATTTGCTGCCTTTGTGCGCCACGGAAAATGAGTTGGAAATTGAAGGTAAATTAGTGTTATTAAAATGGCTGCACAAAAAAATAATTGCGCAACTAAATGAACATTTTAATGAAAACTCTTTGCCGAATGCTTTTTGCTGTTATTAGTTGCATTGTTTTTGCAGTTGATGTCGGCGCAATTAGGAAAATGAAAATTGAGGACCGGGACTTGGCGAGTCCCGGATTGCCTCACAGTAAGCCAGATCAATTATGGTGCGCTTCTGGCATAATCCCTCAACCAAAACCCATTGCCTCTTATCGCAGCCCATTGAAATTCCCGAGCCCATAGATCAAGCTTATCGGCACAGCAAAAGGTATTTTCCAGTGCGAAATAAATTCCAGCAGTTTATTATTGTAATTCGCATGCCAAATACCAACAAAGCGAGCGCCAACTGCCACCCATCCACCCGTCCGGCGAAAGGAGTAGCCGCGAGTGGGAAATGAAAATCAAATCAAAAAGTTCACAAAAATGCCAAAGCTAACAAAAATTAAGTTATAAAATTTTTAAGGGCTATGCTGAGTTTAATTTCCAAATGCCATGCCACACACACACACACACACACACACAGGTGGGCCGATTACCATAAAAACAAGCTAAGGCTGAAGGAAAGTTGCGTCGTCGTCGGAAACGGAAATCAAGAAAACAAAAAGAATGAACACAAATGAAGTCAAACCTGGCGCTCGGTTCGGTCCTTCAGTTAATAAAGTTAGTTGAGAAAGTTTTGACTTGTAAGCGCGCAAATTATGGTTTATAACAAAAACCGCAGGCAACAACATCAACTGCAACACCACACACAAACACAGAACAAAAGGAAAACAATTAACATGACGAAGACACATAAAATTTCCATTTCTGTAGTTGGGTGCGTCGTATTAGTCAAAATGTGCGTCAATCACGTGATGGAAACGCCCACCCAACCGCATTCCGCATTCCGCACCCTCCTCCTCCTCCTCCCGCTGTTGTCTACTTCTTGTTGTTTGTTAATTTTAATACGTGTACTTTTTATCGCCCGACATTCTCCCCCCTTCGAGGGGGCCCGACTAAATTAAGCCATTTGTTTAGCTGTATCTGCGGAATATCCATGTCCTAGACGCGGTAACAGGTCACACGGCACATCACAGTTATTTTCGTGCAAATGGCATATTTTTTATGACTTGTCGCTGGCGTCTTGTAATTAGACAAAAAATGGTTGACTGCCACGACTCCTCCCAGTCCACCCATTCGCAATTGTTCAGACATTCGTTAATTCCCGGCTCTGGAGCTGAGCTGAGTGGTTGCTTGTTGGCTGGAAGGTGTGCTTGACACTTGACGTGCCAGGTCAGCGGAAATATTTTAAGTTCATTTTATTCAAGTTTTTATCATAACGAATTCGAAATTCCACAGTTTGCATAAGTTATACGCGAGTAAAGCAACGCCTCCCCTCACCACACCTCACGGCAGCGTCCGCGGCTGTCGGGCAGATAGCCCGGTTGGCAGGGGAAATCAATCATGGCCACCTGCATGATTTCCTCAGTCTGTGCTTGTCCAGAAATGGGCCTCACCGTGGTCGTCGCGAAATCGGCCAGCACCAGAGCCTCATTCAGTTCCACACAGTGTTGATTCGCCTTGAATCGGATGGTCGCCGCATTGGGGCATTCAATGCGCTTGATGCAGTACTTAATGCAGGGACGCGGCGGTGGCAACTGTACCAGCTTCTGGGTGCAGCCGAAATGCGCCTTGCAGCCCGCTGGCACGGGGGGTATGTTGTTGTTGATGAAGAGCGGCTGGTGTGGCTCCTCTGTCGTTGTCGTTGTGGGGGTTGTGTTTGGTGGTTTTTGGAGAAATAGGCCCCCAAATAACCCCCCTCCCCCGGGCCAATAAAAAAAAGCACCCCCTGCCACCGAAACCCAAAACTTTTTCTTTTTTAACTTTTTTTTGCTTTATTGGTTGCCGACTTTTAAATAATTATAATCCCCCTGATGTAATTTAATTTTTTTATCTTTACAACAGATTATTATAATATCTACCGTAATAATAATTATAAAAAAACCCACCGCCCCTAAGTACTTGATCCATTTGTTTCTTTAGGCACTGAAATGAATTCAGTTTCTTATTAAATTTGTTAGCATTAAAAATGCCTCAAAAAATGCAAAAAAAAAATTCCAAATAATATTAACGAGAAGCGTCTCATAAAAAAAAACAGAAAATTTGAACTGATCAACGCATTGATTGTATGGAAAGGCAGGTAAAACAATGTTTTCTCCAGCGAAAAGCTTACTGAAGATTCATTCGGGAGAATGATGAAACGGTACCTTATAGGCTCTTTTTGTGCATTACATAATATGCATTACATAAGTTGTTTACAGTTGTAAACAAACGCAACTTTTTCGGACCTAGAGCCAGCTAAACTCACTAATTAAATATTAGAAAGGTCGCCAAATAAATTACAAATATAAATACACTCAGAAAAAAGCGACCGGGATAGTTCTAGACCGATCGGGATAGAATTTATGCCGTTTTGAACTTGAAATTTTAAGTATATTTTGTTCTTGAATGTACTTAAATTAAGTACGAAACATACTAGAATAGAAAAAGAATTGTTAATATTATTAAAAGGAGAACAAACGTTCTTGAATCAAGTACATTTCGTACTTACAGTTAGCCTACAATTTTAAGAAAAGATCGTACTTAGTTCAAGTACAAAATTTCTTGGATTAAGTACAGAATAGACTTACTATGCAAGATCCAAAAAGTTTGCTACGAAAACTGAGAATTATTTTACGTTGAATCTTTTCTTGAAATTCCCTCCTTGTTCTAACACTTTGGTAATAGAGTGTGGGTAGATTTCCGACTCACAGTATAAACATCTTGGTCTTTGGTTAATTCATTTCCTTTGGATTTTGATATTATATAGAGACCTTTATTGAATTAGACCAAGAACATTTTGTACTTATTTTTTGAAGTATTATTTTGCTTCAAACATGTTTTGTGGTTGACTTTTGAATACTTATTTTGAGAGTAAATCGGGCTGTACTTAAGACCATAACAAATTAATAATATGACCAAAGAAGTATTTTGGGATTGAAAAAATCGTACTTGATATAAGGATTTTGTACTTAAATCAAGTATTTTCGTACTTACCGTACTATTGACACCGTTCGTACTCGATTCAAGTACAAAGTTCTTGGTTTTTTTCTGAGTTATTTAATTTTTTTTTTTATTTTAATTTTATTTTTTAAATAAATTTAATTTTTGAACGATTGGAAAAAATATATAAAAAATCCAAAACAAATTATTTTTATTTTTTCTACTAAAGAATCGCACCTTTACGAAGAAAACCAGATAACGATGTTCAAAATCTATGAACAAACACAGGAGCTGTCAGCAATTTAGTGCAAAAATGTGGTATTTTCGAGATTACACAAAATAAATTTTCGTTTCGAAAAGTCGAAGGACTTTTGTTTGGTTCTTGATTATAATTTTTGTTCTGGCTTTTCGCTAACTTCATAGAGTGACCAAAAAGACAAAGAAAAATACAAGATTATTTTTTGTGAACACAGAAAATACTCAAATTTGACTGTTAGTTCTTCAACTCATATTGATCCATCATCGGTACGTGTGACATGATTTTTCTCACCAATAACTTATTGTCTTCGTAAAAGTGCGATTTTAAAGTAAATTCAAAATAAAAATATTTTTTGATTTTTATATTTAAAAATGAAATTTCTTGTATTGTTGATCAAAAAAATTTTTTTAATATATTTGTTCGTTGAATTAAAACTACTTTACCGATTTTAAACAATGTTCTACGCGATCATTGGAAGCTAAATTACCTTTCGATTCATATCTGGCGTGACTCTATTTGACAACTATGAAGTCAGATATGGTTTAAAAAAAGAAAAAAAAAAATTTTTTTAAACACCCCCATTTAAAAATTTTTTTAGATATTTTTTTTTCACCACTCCATTCCACTACACCAAATATTTCAGTTGAAATGGGTCGTTTAATTTTTTTTTATTTTTTGTAAACTGGTGTTATTATTACTAAATATCGTTAAAAGTTACAAACTAACCATCCACTAAACTGTGAGAGATATGAAGATTTTTCTAAATTGAGGGGCGAGGCTAGAATTGATCTGCCTGCAAGTTTAAGACGTATACGTCCGATACCTTTCAAACTCTCTATCTCTTAGCACTCTGTGCATTCATACAGACTGACATTTCTGTATCGATTCGGCTGTGGGTGTTGATAAAAAATATTTCATGGATCAGTTTTAAAACATATTATATAAATAATTCCGAGAGATCGTTCCTATGGCAACTACAAGAAATAGTGATGCGATCCGGGCGGTTCCGACATATTAGTATTAACTGTTGACTGTATAGCTATGTCATGAATTTCCTCAATTCAATCATCAGCGGCCTTTGCCTATCTTCAATGAGCTGGCATAGGCTGCCCCGTGTCAGAATTGCTATGACCGCTTGGGAATCCCAAAGGCAGGTTTGTAGCAAAAACCGACATCAGCAGCAATCGCCAGATCAGCGAAGCTTTGTGAATGTGTATGCTCAAGAGGGGCTGGACTGATTTTTAAGATCTTTGCTATGTTGAATTTGTTTCCGCCCTGAGTAGCGGAGAACCAATTAAAATCTTTCAAAAAGCCAATCGGTACAATAAATGGCAAAATTTTGCAAAATGTTATAATTAGTTCAGATTGTCATCAAGATATAATAATTGGCAATTGTCGACGGGTAAATTGGAGGTGTTTAGGCCAATTGGCACAAAAACAAAACGCGAAATTTGCAAAATTCTTATAGGAGTTTAGATCAGTGGTGCTCAAACTCACATTATCAAGCTCTGCGCAACAAGCAAACGAACAAATGCCTTGTGAGAGAAAAAAAAACGAGAGCACGCGTCGTGAGAGAGCAGCCCCGCTGAGCTTGCTATTTACAGAACACACGTATTCTTTCTCTCTATGCGTGTGTCGGCTGCTACGAAGGCAGAATTATGAGTTTCTGTTCCTTGAGATAGGCTTTTGGCATATTGGGCACCACTGGTTCAGAGTGTCATAAGACGGTTAAATAGAGAGGTTAGGAGACAGGTAAATAGGTGGATAAGTAGACGGGTAAATATGAGGTGTCAATCAAACGCTCCAAAAAATTATCAATTTAAATTATTATAAACACGGGTGAAAAGATATATGGTGAAGATCGAAGGGTCAACAAACTCGTGGAAATTTGCTATCTTTTAATTGAGTTTAGATTATCATGATGATATTGTAGATGGCAATTGTAATGTAAAATGTAAAATGTTTTACATACATGGCTATACAGCTCTTCCACCGGGGCCAAGCCAAGCTTCTCTCAATCTCTTGGAAATACTCGTATGTCCTGCCGTTAACTTTGTGTCTTACAATAACAAAATTGCGCGGGTCCATTGTTCGCCTTATTTTTTAAATAGATTTTACAACAAAATTCAATTGAATTTCCGCGCAAACGCTGGCTGGGACCAACACGGCACTCACGCAAGTTGGGCCGGCATGGGAGTTAACAAGCATTTTGGTTTAATTTAGCACAGAAATTGAATTATCTGGATTTTGTGAACCACAAAATTGCATAAATAAATATTAGTCAATTTGGTATTTTATACATTCGGACACATAATTTGGCAAACTGGGGGAAGCCAGGGGCGAGTGCCAACGATTTGGTATGACAATCAAATTTAATAGAATCTAAACAGCCAGCGAAATCGCGCACACGACACGAACTGTACGATAACATCGAATGCGGGGTCGATGTGCAGCTGATTTGTAAATTGCGCTTTAAATTGCTGGAATCAAGCGGTACTCGAGTCTGGAACTAAAACTGGGCTACTTCCCTCCTTCGGCCCACTATGTGTTGTGTGTGTGATCTCATGTTTAGTAGACAAAGGAAAAGCCATGGCAGACATGCCGGCAACATGCTTATGACAATATCAATGAGCCATTGTTATTGCTGCCGTTTCGGGCTGGTTGCAAACTACTTGAATAATTGATATTAATCGTTGCCAAGAGCTGTCAAAATTAATTTGTGATGCATTTCCAAGGCAAGATTATTGATGATGATTATGTCCAAAGACTAATGGAAATGCGTTACCAAAGTGTCCGAGGCCAAAATAGTCCAGTAGTTTGGCAATCGAGCGTCCGCCGGCCATCGAGGGCATTAATTTCACTTTGAGGCGAGTAATTGATTTCGAAAGATGCGGCGCTGCTCTCTGGGCGGGCAGTCGCTATATTTGTATTAGCATTTATTGCCCTGACGGGATGCTGTGCATAGAAGAAGTCAGACCGGAAATTGCCTAACACTGATACTTCCGGCGGAAATAAGTTCAATTGTTGTTGGCTCGAGCACAACGCGGCTGGGCTGCTCCGGAAAGTGCTCAAGGTTGTTTGCCTCAGACTCTATTAAGTTTCAGTAACTTGTAAAGTGTGCTCTCTATCGCTCGATCAAACATTGGGGCGCCCTCTATGCCACTTATCAACTGCCACACACAATTTATACGCCTCGTATACGTAATTTAATTGCTACTCTTTTTAGAAGTTTGCAGCCGTTTGCACAATAAACAGATCATAATCTGGCTAAAACTATCAATTTCGGGGCAAACGAGGCAGGCGAAGGACAACAAAGCCAAATGAAAATGCTTTACAACACAAAAACAGCAGCAACAACAACTCGGAGACGGCGGGACATCTGGGACTTTAGAGCACTGGGACAGACAACTGACAGCAACGACGTGTTAACATTTTTTGGGGAAGCGCAAGCAAAGCGCTACAAACGAGCGGTCGGGTGACAATGAAGACAGTCAGAAATCATTCGATAGAGAGAGGGAGATAGATAGCTGGGTGTCCCTATAGATTTACGCACACTTAAGCAGCGTTTACTCAGACCCAGACCCAGACCCAGACCCAGTTTTGCTATAAACTGTGGCAACTGTACAGGCCAGGGTTTTGTTTGTTTCTCCGTCTTGCCCTTTGGTTCGGGGCGTGAATGAAGTGTGATGTGCTCGCGCTCACGCATGGCCCACATGTCGTATGAGTTTTATGTGCCGCTGTTTATATGGTTGTCTCTCTGTGCGCTCAATCGTTTCCTAGACACATTTATTTGCCTCGCCCGTTATTGTTGTTGCCTTTGTGAGTTTAACAAATAAAATTAGTGCTATAAACATTCGTTTGCCAATTTGTGTACTCTGTGTGCCCAGCGACAGTTTGTCCTTTATATTTGTTTACCCATTCGCAACTCTTTGCCACTCCACAAAAAGTTGTGCTTGCCTTCCCCATTCCCAGTTTGCCACGTGATTCATTGCCATTGCTCGCACGGACACGAACTGAACTTATATCCCATTTCCGACAGATGACTCCAAGTCGGATTGTCGGATGTTTGTTTTAGCGGCGGCATTCCACTGAAGTGCATCCCTCTATCCATTTCACTATTTGCAATTGCCATTCACTTAAATGGGAGAGAAAGATGTATCGCATTTGTTTTATCTGGCAAGGTATTGAAAGAAACGCACATGGGGAGTGCAAATAGCTGTTGGGGCCACAGGACACAGGAAAGGCAAGGAAACATATGGGTCAACAAAAGTCCATGAAATTTTTGATGGTAGGGTAGTGTTAACAGAATGTGCGGAATTTTAAAAACGTCGTAAAGTCTTAAGGTTTTGGTTCATACTTTGGTGCTTTTGATTCCATTCCACTGCTTAGCCAGGACGCGAAGACGAAAAAGTGCGCTTCAATATGAATTAGATGACGCAAATGTAGACGCTCCCTAGATTGGGGCCAGCAATCTAGGGACATAAAGACGGGCTTGACTACACTGCTGACCCCTGTTGGTACTCCCTGAACAAAGAATACAAATATTTGGGTTAATTTCGGTTTTTAATCTATTGGTAAAAACATTCGATAGTTAAAATTTCAATAAAAGTAAATTTGTTAGAAGTATGTAAGTACATTATATAAACCCTCGAAAACAACTCACCCTTAAGAGAGCCATTTTTTTTATAAAATCGCCTTAAAAAAGGCCAAGGGCGACTCACCTTATTTTTAAAAACTCATCTTCTGAAATTTTACAAATTTAATTTCTCAAAATTAAAACGAAATGCCTTACAATCTATGAAATTTATTCTTAACCTTAGGGCAATTAAAAAGAAATCCTGCAGAGTTTTCGTTTTTCTTAACGTGTTGTTTTTGGTGGTCTCCGACCACCCTCCATCCATTCGTGTGAAAGCCATAAACCTGCTTATGCATTTTATACATTCTATGTATATATGTGTAAGAGCAAAATGATTCTGGCACACCGTCATCTTGGCTGCTTGTCAGCTTGGGGCCGGTATCTTGAAAAGTTACGCAGTGATCTTGTCAGTGGATGGAAGAGAGGAATGAACAATTTTTATTCTGTCTTGATAAGTTTGTTACCCTAACAGCTGTGAAGTGCGCTATGCCTCGATCAAAAACAAGCAATTTCTGGAAATGGAATTCCTTTGATATAGAAATAAAAGACGAGAAATGTAGAATAGATCTTAAAGTTAATGCCCTGTCACATGTGCATGGGCCAGTGCCAGTTGTTGTGGCTTTTTCGTATCAGTCTGTCTCACTTTGTTGTGTGCTATATTGCAAGAAAGGTAACACATACTCGCTCTGTCAAACTGATATTTTATACCAATACCCCGAAATAATATTCACAACCGTAAAATAATCGTAGCCGAAAAAAAGCAACCGGACAAAACAGTAACCGTAGCCCTAACTGTTATTCGTTTCGGTTTTAATCTCTGCTTAGAACAAGTGTCTTATTTTACAAAGGACCGATATTTACATGAAAGAGTGATTGAAAAATGTGTCAAGTGTGACTAGCCAGATCTTACATCCGTGAACTACGCTCGAGAGACACAGGGACTCCTTAACAAAAAAAGATTAGTTTTGTGCGTTAGAAGAAAAACCCACTAAATTGTCCAGATCTACGACCCATAGTGCGATAAAAGAAATTTAAGTATCGACGGTAAAGTAGCCGAAACATGGATGAGATAAAAAAATAAAGCTGGATGAGTGCTTTTTCCCAAAACATTTTGTTTATTTATAATGTTCATCAATATATATTTAAAATGTGAAATGATAAAATTACTTTTGGTTAATAACTTTTGAATTACAAATATAAGGTTGTCAAAAAAGTCTTGCGGTATTTTTATTGAATTTTCAATTGTTCATAAAATTGGTTATAATAATGCGATTTAAGTCAAATATGCGCCGTTTTGTTCGATGACGAATTCCCAACGAGATGCCAACTTCATAATGCCCCTCTTATAGAAGCTCGCTTCCCCATTGGCAAAAAACTCGGAGAGCCAATTTTCACAGGACTCTCTTGTGGCCAACTTCCGACTACCAAGCTCGTTCGCCATGGACAGAAATAGGTGGTAATCACTTGGTGCGAGATCCGGACTATACGGTGGATGCAAAAGAACCTCCCATCCGAGCTCCCGGAGCTTCTGGCGCGTCACCAAAGATGTGTGTGGCCTGGCGTTGTCCTGATGGAAGACAATTCGGCCTCTGTTGATCAAAGATGGCCTCTTCTGCATGAGTGCTGCATTCAAGCGGTCCAGTTGTTGGCAGTACAGGTCCGAATTGAGCGTTTGGCCATGGGGAGCAGCTCATAGTGGATGATTCCCTGCCAATCCCGCAAACACACAGAAGAACCTTCCTGGCCGTCAATCCAGGCTTGGCCACCGTCTGGGCAGCTTCACCGCTTTTCGACCACGACCGTTTGCGCTTCACGTTGTCGTAAGTGACCCACTTTTCATCGCCAGTCACCATCCGCTTCAAAAACGGGTCGATTTTGTTGCGATTCAGAAGCGATTCGCATGCATCCATACGGGCAAAAATGTTTTTTTGCGTCAAGTCGTGTGGCACCCATACATCGAGCTTCTTTTTTGAATCCAAGCTTCTTCAAATGGTTTATAACGGTTTGATGACTCATGCCCAGCTCTTGGCCGATGCTACGGCTGCTACTATGCCGGTCTCTTTCGATCAATTCAGCGATTTTATCGCAATTTTCGACGACAGGCCTTCCGGACCGTGGCGCATCTTCGATCACCTCTGCACCAGAACGAAAACGTTGAAACCATCGTTGTGCGGTGGAAATGGAAACTGTATCGGGTCCATAAACTGCACAAATTTTATTGGCAGCATGAGATGCATTTTTGCCTTTATCGTAGTAGTACTGTAAAATATGCCGTATTTTCTCTTTATTTTGCTCCATGTTTGCGACGCTATAACTCACGAACGACTAAAAACAAACAACAATAAATCAAACACGTGTTAGCGCGTGAAAAGAGCTTTCAAAAAGCTCTAGCGTGAACCGATGCGACGAATACAACTAGAACTACGCGCTTGCAAAGACAAGCTTGCGGAAATACCGCAAGACTTTTTTTTTATAAAATAAAGTACACCCAGAAAATTATTTTCAATGGCTAACGAATGTTTCAGTGGCATTTTTATAGAACTCACAGGGGACTTTGTCTGTTCCTGTGGCTTTGTTGGATTTATTATTCACCAGTTATCCACTATGGAGTTGAGTAGTGCGAAACTCATTGCAGTGTTACTCTCGTGTGTCCAGAGCAGACAGTGCAGATGGTTCAACCGATATTCTTTCCCTCCTACTAGATCCACAGATATATAATTGCTTAAAGTTGAACATAGACTCTATAAATTTTATTTAAATGGTCCAAAAACTGCGAAATTTTCAAAAGATCCAAGGGTCAAAAAAAACGAGAAATTTCCATAATTTTCAAAATTGGCATAGGACCTAATGTTATTATGAAGATTGAATAAATGGCAATTGAAGACGCTTATATGTATAAGAGAATAAGATCAGATTATCATAAAGTTTTGATAGATAGGAATAGTACACCTGACCTGATTGTAGTCTGAACGGCACAACAAATCGCGAAAGTGGCTCAATTGAGTTTTGGATATCATAAAGTATTTCGTATTCTTATCTTTCGTATTCTTATTATTTCGTATTCTACCCTTACAAACCAAGTTTCAAGCCAATCGGATGAAAAATATTTTATTTCATGCAGACTTTTCCGGGAGTTTTCCGACCGTTTGGTCATATTTTCCAACTTCGGAAAATCACATTTCAAATTATTTCGTATTCTGTCCTTTTAAACCGAGTTTCAAGCCAATCGGATAAAAAATAATTTTATTCATGCAGAATTTTCCGGCCATATTGTCCCATACAATCTTTTCCGACGCTTTTCCGACTTTTCCGGGTGGAATTTTCCAAATTTTCTTTCTTAGTGCACGCCTGCATAACTAAACGAAGGTCTATGCCAAATCTCAAACCTGTAGGATAAGCCATGTAGGCTGTGGGTTGATAATATGTCTGACACTATGTCAGTCGGGCGTACAGATTTATATACACACCTGATCATATTAATAGGTATGTGTTGGTTGGTACCCAGAATTCCCCAAGAATATACTTCAGGTTCCAATAATCACGTTTATTTAAATTATATGAAATTATGAATGTTGAGAAAGCTGCCGACACGAGGTTCATAGAAGAGTTATTGACATCGATATGCTACTTACTATCGATAAGAAAATAGATAAAGGCTATCGATATTTGAGATGGGAGACTGCCACATCCACTCCCCCTCCAATGCTTGCAACTAAGTGGCAAAGTGCACGAACTTCCGGCCATTTGAGAATTGGTTGCAGGTATGGTGGAGGGTGAGTCGTTGGTTTCAATTGTGGTGAATGTAGAGTAATATTAAGTTATGTTTGTTTTTTTTTTTTTTTGTGTGTTTTTTGTTTTTTTTTTTTTTTTTTTTTTTTTTTTGGTGGGGTTTTTTTTTTGAAATGTCTGACTTGCGTTGCATAAGCCGAATGTCATTACATTGAATTCGTACAAGCCAAATGGTGTGACTATCGCCGTCTTGCTGCGATGCTCTGGTCCCATTGGGATTTTGTTGTAAGCCCCCCCCAAGATCAATTGTGGTGAATATAGACTTGCCGTTAAGTTTATACGAAAAATCATGAATGTGCGGTAAGGGGTATCTATCTGGCTTCGTGATAAAGTTAAGACGCCTGTAAACTCCGCATGGTCGCCATTCATTTGCATTTTCTTTGGTGCCATGTGTAAAGGACTGGCCCACTGGCTGTTGCTGGGAGAGCAAATTCCTTGTTTTTACATGTGGTTTAAATTTTTTTTTGGTTTATCGCGAGTTTCTCTGGATTTAAACGTCGAGCTTTTGATACTACTGGTTGTTCTTTCGTGTATATGTAATGTTGTACAGAAGATTTCATATCCTTTGGTGAGTACCCAGTAGTTTTTTTTTGTGTCGGGTGCTGCCAAAAGCAAAGCATCCGGTGACCCGTTTGGCACAGTACCCCCAGACGCTCATACAATTTAAGTCAACCATCCGTCAGTTTGCTAAGGGGTAATCATCGGACTGGCCGATCAGCACAGCAACGCCAGACGTTCGCACATAAATTGTCAGCCAGCCGCCAGGCGGTTTTTGGGACTGCCATCGGCCAGGCCATTTACCATTAACCACCCGGCATTCAGCTAAGGGTAACCCAATGGACAGGCCGATCGGAACAACAATACCAGAGGTTATACATAATATGCCAACCATCCGCCAGGCTATTTCGGAACAGCCATAGGCCAGCACATTTTCGGATAACCATCCGGCATTCGGCTAACGGTAAACATCGGACTGACCGATCCGCACAGCAATATCAGAACTTATACTTGAAATGTCAGCTATCCGCCAAGCGATTTGGGACAACCATCGGAATGGCCATTTGCGTTAACCACCCGGCAAGTCTGTTAAGGATAACCATCAGCCAGACCGATGCGTACAGCAATACCAGAGTGTACACAGAAAATGTAAGACCGCGGTTGTGTAAAAGTTTTTAAAGAAAGAAAAACTTTTTATTAGATGTTCCTAGGCGGGATCGAACCCTCAACCTCCCGCACAGAAGGCAAACACACTTCCTGCTGCACCACAAACGGCTACATTTTTGTTAACCATTTGGCAATATCTAAAGTTTGCAAATTATATGTCGTTTCCCTTTGTTGATCCCCGAAGATAGAAATTAAGACCTTTACTGATTTGGATGATTTGGAACCGTCATATGATGGGAAAGACCAACTTTTAAATTTGGCGGGATACTATTTTTTTATGTTGGTACACCTTCTCTCAACATATATACCTATGACGACATGATCATCCACTTTGCACTTATTGCATCTTTTGGACAGATATCATCGTACAATTTTTCTTCTTAAGTATGACGCTTAATAGGGTCATAGCTGATGAAGAAGCATTTGTATATGGTTATGACACCAAGACCGAAGCACCACTCCCCCAATTCAAGCTGCCAGATTCTAGTACGGTCAATAAGGAATATTTCGTGAGGATATGTGCATTTTGCGTTAAGCATTCGGTACTTTGCGGTTTTTATCCGCCGACAATCGTCTACCCGACTCTGCAGACTCTAAATCAGCAGACGCGTCAGTCAGTCGACACGAAGTATAATTTTTATACCCGTTACTCGTAGAGTAAAAAGGGTATACTAAAGTCGTGCAAATGTATGTAACAGGCAGAAGGAATCATTTCCGACCATATAAAGTATATATATTCTTGATCAGCATCAACAGCCGAGTCGATTTAGCCTTGTCCGTCTGTCCGTCCGTCCGTCCGTCCGTCCGTCTGTATGAACACCTAGATCTCAGAGATGGTAAGAGATAGAGGTTTGACATGTATGGGACAAATGCTTCTTTTATCTGCACGCAGATCAAGTTTGTTTCAAATTTTGGCCACGCCCCCTCCCGCCCCCGCAATTTGGAAAAAACGTTATATCTCCTACAGTTTTAAAGATAGAGGATTCGTACCTTCTAGAGATAGTTAGTAATTAGCAAAATGAATCGATTTGCCGAAGAAATGATAAAGATCGGATGAACGGTTCTCAAGTTATAAGCAAAAAAGTGAACCAAGCCCCTCTCCCCGCTACCCCTAAAAAAATGTTGCATACTTTTTGGATGGTCACACTAAGGAACGCGGGAACACTGTTAAACATGTTTTTTTCATGAGTAACGGGTATATCGAAGTCGGTTAGAGCCGACTTTAACTTACGCTCTCGTTTTTAAGTGCGAATGCACAATCTTTACGTTTCCTGATTAAAGTTAAATAAGTTGATATAGACTTATGGTAAGAAATTTTTAAATGAGAACTTTATAAAATATTTCAAATATATATAGCACATTTAGTTCGGCTTTTGATCTTAGCAACAGTAGCACTGAGCTAGAGCATTCGACTGAGAAGCGTACGGTCTCGAGTTCAAATCCCAGTAAAGGTATGTTTATAAAAAAAAAAATTCAAAGTTCTTTCAACACATTCTAAAGATGTGTTGTGATGTTCGTGGTGGTTGGTGGTAATGTATAGAAACAAATGTATATATGAAAGTGAAAAACGAAAATATATTTTTTTCTTTTGGTCTTTTGGGTGATAAAACCGCCTGGTTTATGTATAGTCCATACCGCCCCCATAAGGCTTCTCCCCCAAGCCTTCCGCTCGGCTGGTCACTTTTGTCTGACCTCTGGCGGCGGTGTCCGAATTTCATGACATCCCATATAAAATCTGGTGTGAGTGGTTTTGGGGCCCGCCCCCGGGGCCAAAATCCGGTTATTCCTCTCAACCCGCCGGCGACCTCCCCCAATCAAAGGGGTTTTTATTTGTTTGCTATTTGCGTTGTATTAATTAAAGTTTTCCGAAACGATCGTTGCTTTACAGGTGAAACTATGGAGCATTTTTGGTTCTATGCCAACACGGTACCTCTTGCTGATATTTTTGTTGAACTATCAATGAGTAGTCTTCTTCGCACCGACAAGTAGTCCATATTCATGTAGGAAGTCAGCTCCTATGATTGGTATTGTGACGTCAGCGACGATGAATTGCCAGTCCATTTTTCTGCGTAAGGCCGAAGTTTACTGAAGCAATTTTTGTTCCGTATGTTTTTATAGGTGTCCCGTTTGCTGCATATAGGTTGTCTAAGGGTTGAGCGTTGCGATCTGTAGGAGGTAATATGGAAAAGTCAGCACCTGTGTCAATAAGATACCTGATTTTTGTTATCTGATCTGTTACAAATAATCGCCGGCTCTTGTTAGCACCCACCCTGTCCGCCGTCGCTGACAGAGTGGACTTTAGTTTTCCGACTTGAGTTTTTTGAAATCACAAGGCTCAGTGCATTTTTTTGCCTTGTCACCAAACCTGTAGTGGTATTTGCAAAACGGGAAACGAGCGTTTGAATTCGATTTGCTACGTGAACGACTTCTATAAGATGTGCCTGATTTCAGCTGCTGGAGCTCTTTACGAAGTTCTTCGATTTCAGCCAGAAGTGGAGAGTTGTTAGTCTGTGTAACTGCGGAAATTGATGAATAACTCTGAACTTCCATAATTTTGTCCGCTTGCCGTGCCATTCTGGTCGAATCGCCGTCGACGATTGAGACAATTGCTCGAACATTATCTGGTAGACGTTCCAGCCACAGAGATTTGAGTGCCTCGTCGGAGATTTTTTTGCCTGCTAAATCTTTCATTCGTTTTAAGAGTTGCGATGGTTTGAGGTCACCCAGCTGTATCTCGCGGATGAGCTTGTTCAACTTGCGTTGATCCGAATCTGTATACTCAGCTATGAGAGCTGTTTTGACTGCCTCGTACTTGCTGATCAGTGGTGGATCTCGGATGATGTCTGCAATGTGAATGAGGTACTGCGGCTCCAAGGATGAGATTACCTGGTGGTACTTGGTGCTGTCCATTGTAATGCCAGACACAACGAACTGTGATTCCATCTGAATGAAGTATAAGTCCGGCTGTTCTTTGCAAAACACCGGTGGTCGTTTGATGCCAAATATTTCATATCGGCCGTGTTCTACAAACCTCTAACAACCCAAAAGCAACCCAAAAGCAATTGTCGGTGTTCCTGAAATCTCTTTTGGTTGTTTTCAAATGTTGCACATTTTGTGGCGACATTTGGCCTATGTTTTGCTAATAAAGAAATTTGAGCCAAATAGAATAATGAGGAACACAGCTTTAATGCTTAACTGATTGAATTGCATTAATATTATTAAAGATTGGATGGGTTTTAATTAATAAAAATTAATTTAAAAATATTGTCCAGCAAAACAATGCAAAAGACTGACAGCAGCAGAAAGCAACAATGAGCAAACCTGCCAACTTCTTCCAATTATGACAATAAAGTTTTCGGAGTTCTAATTTTCTTTTCAAAATTAAGAGTTTATGCTCTTAAACGAAGTACAAATTTAACAAGATTATGTGGATAAATGAGCAGTGTAATAAAATATGATTTAATAGGTTAATTCAATGAAGTATCGAAAATAAACCTATCGATAAATTATGTCGGCGATAATTTCAAACCACGAAATGGAAGACAAGTTGTCAGCGGTGTAACTTTCAACTTCACTTTTTACATTTATTTTGATTTTTAAAAGTTGTAGGATGATTTTATGGTGGCTACATTGAACTCCGGATGAAAAGGCAGTAATGCCATATGGAACAGCAGTTGCATATCTCGGCAGAAAAACAGCTTACTCTGTCAAAAATAAAAAAAGGATTGCATCATTTCTGAAACTCTTGCAACGATTTTGTTTCCCTCGTCTGCTCCTAGCAATATACAAAGCAATTAGTGCAACCGGGAAATTTTGAATTTATTTTGTGCACTCCATTCACTTGTAAGCAACAGGGTTGTCAATACAAAATAATTACTTGGCGGGTCAGAGTTTATTTTAATTCTTAACGCGATAAAATAGAGTATTATTGGCTTAAAAATTATTTATTAGTTTGGAACTCAGTGCATACCAAAAATGCTTTCAGCATTTGGTTTACAAACTTTTGAAATAATTTGAATTCAACATTTATTTAAATTATTTTGAAGCCGACAACCCTGCCGTGGCAGCCACAACGCAATAACTTCCAGTCAGCTGTTTTTTGCCAGCGACTCCGAAGCTAACTCCCGAAAAATGAAATCTCCGACATTTGTGGAACACCGACATTTGGATTGGTTGTTTTCAAAAACAACTGACCCCTAAATCTCTAGAGATTTCTTTTTTTTTTTTTTTTTTTTTTGCCACAAAAACAACAACCAAGATTAATATGTTTGGGAATGACTGTGAAAGGAATGTTCGACGCCCCAATTGTGAAGAGAATTACCCATCGGTTTCACAAAAAAAACAGTCAAACATGGAGGTGGCAATATAATGGTATGGGGTTGCTTCTCCTGGTACGGCGTAGGTCCAATTTATCAGACCACGAACAAAATGAATGCTGAAGAGTACAATTCCATATTGGAAACAGTTATGGTACCGTATGCTGAGAAAATATGCCATTACGTTGGGAATTTCAGCAAGATAATGATCCTTAACACACATCAAGGCTGTTACCTAAATTTTTCGAGGACCAAAAAGTTGACGTTCTGAAGTGGCCAAGCCAATCCCCCGACCTTAATCCCATTGAAAACTTGTGGGGAGACTTAAAAAAAGAAATTGCCAAAGCATTCATTTTCAAATAAACAAAAATTATGGGAAGGTGTCCAAAAATTGTGGTATGAGACACCAGTAGAGACCTGCCAGGCTCTTATTAAAAGTATGCCAAAAAAATAGCAGTAGTGGCCAAAAATAGAGGTGGATACACTGGATACTAAGTTAGGAAATACAAATTTACCTAAAAAAAGAACACAAAATGGAAATTAAAATTTTTTTCTTACCAACACATGAAGTGTACCTATTATTATGATCACATTGAAAACATAACTGAAACACAAAATGATCTATTTTATGTTATATTATTATCTTATGTTACAATTAAGTTTATTTAATTAAAAACAAATAGTTTAAGAACCAATGAGAACAAATTTTAAGTTTGAAACAATGAATAAAACTGTTTTCTGTTACCTTAAAGTCAGAGTTGATGTGTGTATCTATTAATATGATCTGGTGTGTATATCGAAGTGTCTGAAAATTACAGTTTTTTTTACAACACTTCAAATTTGAGAGTGATATTCCGGACCTCTGCAAAAAACCAAACAGAATTTGAAAAACAAATGTGAGTCTTTGTAAAAGTTGAATTTCAGTTGAAAAGAACCAAACGTTCAATTAATTTCTTCACGTAAATTCTCCATGATTCGCGGTCCATCGAGAATAAAAATTTCCCCTATTTTTTGGATAGTTTATTTTATGGTAAACTTTTCCCATAGTTATCTATTAAAGCCATTTGTCCTGACGTCAAAATCCTTAATAAAGTGGCATGCAAATCTGTCTGCATTGTTTGGTTTTGAAGGCAGTGCATAAAGCAATACCGGGAAAAGGAAAACGAAAAACGGTGACGCCTATGCTTTGTGAAAGAGAATTAAAAAATCGTTTGAAGGCACGCAGCCTTTCAGCATGGCCAGGTTCGATGCACAAGGCAACAACTCAACGATGATCCTTTACTTTAGAGTCGCCGTCAAATTGCCCACGCCATTAGGAAACGCCTACGCTTTGACAGAGTGAAAATGAAAAATTGAATTTTTCAGCATTTAGTTTGGTCGAGTTCCACGCATGAAGCAATAACGTGTACAATATTAAGCTTTTCAAAATTTATTCCTACAGCACTATTATTCGATCCATTAATTGTGCTAGATAAGCAGAGTATTTTACAGAATATACAGACAATGTTAACGAGAAAGCAAATCTAGCTTCGTCTGTGTTAAATCTTAGTACTCAGACGAACTAAATCGATTTAGCTGGGTGTCAACTCCATATAAAAAAAATAGAGGAAAGCTAACTTCGGCTCGACCGAAGTTTATATACCCATGGAGCATGATATATTTCTGCCAGTTTATTATATGGCAGCTATACGATATATTCGTCTAAAATTGTGTTGAGACAGATAATATTTATAACTGAAACGTACAAACACGCTACCATTGAAAACAAAAAAGTTTTCTCACTAAAACAATTTTTTCGACCGATTATTCCTATGGCAGCTATATGCTATAGTAATCCGATCAGGCCAGTTCCGACAAATGTGCAGCGCATTTGTACCAAAAGACTTCGTGCAAAGTTTGGTTACGATAGCTTTAAAACTGACGGAGGAGATAGCATAGAAACAGATGGACGGACGGACAGACGGACATGGCTATATCAACTCAGCTCGTCACGCTGATCAAGAATATATATACTTTATGTGGTCGGAGATGCTTCCTTCTGTGCGTTACAAACATCCGGACAATTTTAATATACCCTCTTCAAGGGTATAAAAAGTCTTAAAAAATTTGTTAAAAAAAAGTCAGCAAAATATCGAAAAAATCCTACGAGGATCGATAGCCATAAGTAATTCCGATTTACTGACAATATTTCAGATCGATCGGTTAAGATTTGCTTGAGTTATGTGTCCGGCCAGCTGAATAAAAGTGGTTTCGAAATAAACGCGTTTAAAGTTTTAAGTACTGCAAAATCGTGTAATTTATTTATGTATATTTATTCTGCGATGCCTGCACCATACAATTGGCCTTCTAGATCGATGTCCTTCTGTTCATTCTCCATCCGAGCTGCTTTTAAGTCAAGGCGAGCCTTTTTTGCTCCATCGCTCAATGATTGCTGAGCTTTATTAATGCGGTACTGGTCCACTTCCTGGCAAAACTTGAAACTTTTCGAACCGATTGTCAAGTCCATGACATCAAATGTTCTCAAAATTGATATAAGGCCATCGTTAAAAACACTTGTTGCAATATTGGTAGCAATATCTAAAAATTTTTTGCCAGAATTCATCGACTTAGGAGCCAGGCTTCGCCGTAGAATGGAAAATTTTGACACTTAGAAACTTTTGGCGGATTCAATTTTTTGGTAAGTTATTTTTAAGACCCTAATGCATTATTTAAGCCAAAAAAATTTCGATTTTCAAAAAATTCTACTTAAATTTCCCATCTTAAATCAATTCAATTCAACAAAGGTAGAGCTTGCTGGGATTCAGTAAGCGTTAGTCTAAGGAGTTTGACAATCCCTATATAACCAGGCTTCCCTACACTCAGGGAAAAATGGGATAGTAAAAACTAATACAAACATATTTAATTTTACTATGCAATTTTCGTATTAAAATCAACTAATTTGCTCTTTGACTATATAAAAACACATTTAATGACCAAATTTTCTTGCCCATTATAAATGAATTATCTGCGGAATTCGAACTTAAGAATTACAAGTGGTCTCATGTTTTTAGGATGATGGTAAATTCAATTATATACAAGTTGTGACGCTAGTAGACGCTTTGCCACCAGCGCGCGGAATAGCTCAACCGGTAGAGAGAGACAGCATTCCAATTGTGTTCAGACCAATGGCTACGAGTTCGAATCTAACAGTAAGTAAACATTTATACATTTAAGGCCTATACTCAGATAAGATAAATTTTTAGTTAGCTACGATACTTCACATGAATAGAAACAATTTTGTACAGCTTTGAAGTGTAACACCCCTGTAGTTCGGAAGGTCGCCGGCCGGCTGGAGAATGTCAGCCGGATTCTGGCTCCGGCTGCCGGCCCACATACCAGCTGTCATACCATATTTTATATGGGATGTCATGAAATCCGGACACCGCCGCCAGAGGTCAGACAAAAAGTGTCCAACCGAGCGGCAGGCTGTTTGGGGGGTAAGCCTTGTGGCGGGCGGTATGGACTATACATCGACCAGGCGGTTTTATCACACAAAAGACCAAAAGAAAAAAATATATTTCGTTTTTCACTTTCATATATACATTTGTTTCTATACATTACCACCAACCACCGCAACATCACAACACCACATCTTTACATTGTCGATGGATTGAACTCGAGACCGTAGCTTCCAGAATGCCAGTCAGGCTATGTTGCTAAATGTGCATATATATTTGAAATATTTTTAGAAGTTCTTATTTAAAATTTCTACCATAATAATGCGCATACATCGCAATTTACTATGTAACTTTAATCAGACGTAAAATTGTTCCACTTAAAAAGAGAAATAAACGAGAGCGTAAGTTAAAGTCGGCTCTAACCGACTTCGATATACCCGTTACTCATGAAAAACATGTTTAACAGTGTTCCCGCGTTACCTTGGTGTGACCATCCAAAAAGTATGCAACATTTTTTTAGGGTGGTAGCGGGGAGGGCTTGTTCACTTTTTTTGCTTATAACTTGAGAACCGTTCATCCGATCTTTTATCATTCCTTTGCAAATCGATTCATTTTGCTAATTACTAACTATCTCTTGAAGGTACGAATCCTCTATCTCTTTAAAACTGTAGGAGATATAACTTTTTCCAAATTGCGGGGGCGGGAGGGGCGTGGCCAAAATTTGAAACAAACTTGATCTGCGTGCAGATAAAAGAAGCATTTGTCCCATAAACATAAACCCAATCTCTTACCATCTCTGAGATCTAGGTGTTCATACAGACGGACGGACGGACGGACGGACGGACGAACGGCGGACGGACAGACGGACAAGGCTAAATCGACTCGGCTGTTGATGCTGATCAAGAATATATATACTTTATGTGGTCGGAAATGATTCCTTCTGCCTGTTACATACATTTGCACGACTTTAGTATACCCTTTTTACCTAACGAGTAACGGCATATTATTGCGGTAACACCCACCCCTCTTTACAATGCGCCAATCATACCTTTACTGGGATTTGAACTCGAGACCGTACGCTCCAGTCGAATGCTCTAGCTCAGTGCTACTGTTGCTAAGATCAAACTCTAACTAAATGTGCTATATATATTTGAAATATTTTATAAAGTTCTTATTTAAAAACTTCTTACCATAAGTCAGATGCGCATACATCGCACATTTACTTATTTAACTTTAATCAGGAAACGTAAAGATTGTGCATTCGCACTTAAAAAAAAATTATACTTCGTGTCGACTGACTGACGTGTCTGCTGATTAAGAGTCGAAGTCGGGTAGACGATTGTCGGCCATGTACCGAATGCTTGACGCAAAATGCACATATCCTCACGAAATATTCCTTATTGACCCTACTAGAATCTGGCAGCTTGAATTGGGGGGGATGGTGCTTCGGTCTTGGTGTCATAACCATATACACATGCTTCTTCTTCAGCTATGACCCTATTAAGCGTCATACTTAAGAAGAAAAATTTTACGATGATATCTGTCCAAAAGATGCAATAAGTGCAAAGTGGATGATCATGTCGTCATAGGTATATATGTTGAGAGAGGTGAACCAACCTAATAAAATAGTATCCCGCCAAATTTAAAAGTTGGTTTTTTTAACAAACCTTATTTTTCTCTCAGCCATTTCCATCATATGACGGTTCCAAATCATCCAAATCAGTAAAGGTCTTAATTTCTATCTTCGGGGATCAACAAAGGGAAACGACATATAATGCGCGGGAGGTTGAGTGTTCAATCCCGCCTAGGAACATCTAATAAAAAGTTTTTCTTTCTTTAAAAACTTTTAGACAACCGCGGTCTTTCTGTGTACACTCTGGTATTGCTGTACGCATCGGTCTGGCTGATGGTTATCCTTAACAGACTTGCCGGGTGGTTAACGCAAATGGCCATTCCGATGGTTGTCCCAAATCGCTTAGCGGATAGCTGACTATTTCAAGTATAAGTTCTGATATTGCTGTGCGGATTGGTCAGTCCGATGTTTACCGTTAGCCGAATGCCGGATGGTTATCCGAAAATGTGCTGGCCTATGGCTGTTCCGAAATAGCCTAAATAGGATGGTTGGCATATTATGTATAACCTCTGGTATTATTGTGCCGATCGGCCTGTCCAATGGTTACCCTTAGCTGAATGCCGGGTGGTAAGTGGTAAATGGCCTGGCCGATGGCAGTCCCAAAACCGCCAGGCGGCTGGCTGACAATTTATGTGCGAACTGAAAAGAAAACTGCCGGATGGTTGACTTAAATTGTATGAGCGTCTGGGGGTACTGTGCCAAACGGGTCACTTTATATTTACGAATTCCATATTTAACGCTAAATCAATGGTGAAAATATTAAATTCAAAGTGTAAATATTAAAATTTCAGTGCATTTCTCCCTCTGTGTAGGTATCTCTCCTTCGAGCATTCCTGGAGTCGGTTCAAAAACAGTTTCTGCTCTTTGCACTAAGGAGCTTAGGGTGGGATACTGATCACCGTTTGCCTCCCTATATATATAGGCAACGACTTCTGAACTTGCCCACTGTAAAAGACCGGAGGACTGGTCAAGGTGTAATTTTTCTGTATAAGCTGGTTGTGGGTGATGTAGATTCTGAACTGGAATGCTCCCTGCAGAGCAATTCTCCGTTTTCGTCCGTTGTCTTTGCAAGTGTGCAGATCAAATTAAGCCCGTCATGATCCTTTCCTAGTCGTGTGCGTTAACTATAACGACCTTTATCACATATTGTCGTTTCAATGCTCCCACTACATGAATTCCCTTAATTTGTTTAGCTTTTTTGTCTGCTCCAAATTTGTAAGTCTATGGCGCCGGCCAATCGATATGAGCAGGGTCATTTCGTTAAAAAGTTCTCCTCATATGTTCGTTCCACTAGATATGTAGTAACAATCACAAACAAGCTTACCATTGCATGCCTTCAAATAATCAAATAAACAACCAAGTGACCGCCTATAAGGTGGCGCCGCCATAACAATGACATGGTCCATGTCCATGGTAAATTTTCCAAAGTCTACTTATGTGGCAGATATTGGCAATGCCAACTTTGGAACAATTTGTCGGCTTGGGAGTGTGGGCCTTATTTTCATAAATAGAATCGGTATACCGTACACGTGCGTAATTATATATTTTCAATTTGAGCACGCATACAACGCCCGCAGTGCGAGCAGCCAGGCACATAATTATAATTCGCAGTCCGGCCACTAAATTGCAGAAATACACACACACTCACACACGCACAGACGTGAAAAACAAATTGCTGCAAATAAATTTTATTATTATCGCGATTGAATTGAATTTGCGATAAAAACGCAAAATAATTCGCATGTTGCACATGACCGCAAAAGCGCCAAGCGCGGTGTAGGCTGTGTGGAGGGAGGGGAGGGGAGATTTCGATTTTTCGATTGGCTGGCAAATCTCAGTGAGCGGGCCCAACAAGGTGCAGCGGCAGAGACTATGAATCTATGTTCTGTGTTTGTAATCCTTACCAACGCGATTATAGTTTTTGTTTGAATTTTGAATGCGATGGCTGACCGGGTCGGGGCCAGGGGCAGGACAGCAGTATTTACATTGATGCACTTTAGCCGCATTTTAATTGCATGCAAACAGGCGCACGGCCATTTCAGGCGATTAGTGTTCAATGAAGTCCAGAGTTACTTTATTTCCAATTCAAATGCAAATTTTTCTGGTCAGCGGCTGCAGCTGCGATAACGAGAAGGCCGCCAATTTCTGCCTGGTTCTGCGCAGGTTCGCTGTACTATCTGTAAGCCTGGCACTGATTTGGTTTCAATAATTGTAATTTATTTTATTTCTCGGCAGCAGCAATTTGTTTTATTATTTAGGCGCTGCGGGTCAGTAATAAATTCCATTTTAGATAGTCCGAACGGAATTTATGGGGTTTTCTGCCAATTAGCAGCAGCTCCTGTGAGCATTTAAAAAGCTAATTACTGTTCGGTTGCCGAGCAATTCGGCGCAAATATTTGACCACTCATTAGGCGTCACTTGGTTTCACACTTGCGCCCGCATTTATGTATAAGAAAAAAAACAGAGCCGTGGCCAATTCAGGGCTGAGCACCACTTGAGTTCAATTAAAACCGCACTTGTAGTTGTTTGCCAAACAAACACACTCACGGCCACCGAGAGCCGACTATGTGGTCTCACTCCGGCCTTCTTTACGCACCTTTGGCTTTGTGAGAAATGAACTTTGTGCACCGGTCAAAGGATGCTGGGATACCGTTGGTGTGTGGGTATTGTTTAACAATTAACCGCAAATTGAATGCAATTAAATAAATAACGGTGTTCCAGCTATGTATATGCAAGCATTGGTGGTCCAAGAGCTGTGTGTAAATGCATGAGCACCCGCTGCACTCTGCATCGTTGTTCAAATGAAATGAAATATTGCGTATACGTCATGTTGCTCCATTGGCTGGAGCAGCGTGCTGACCGTTTGTAGTTGCCTGCTGGGCCGCATATTTATTCAAGTTATTGTTGTAGTCGCTCGCCAAGTGCCAACCGGCGGTAGCAGTGAAAACAATTTATTCAAACGGCGCACAGTGGGTCAATTCAGGGTCAAACAAGATAATGTAATGTTTTTTTCGTAGTATTATTTTATAGCTTGGATAGTTTAGATTATTACTCAACCATATTTAAGAAATTGAAAATACTTTAGAAGATTTAGCCGTTTTATTCTACCAATGTCTTCGATAAAACAAGCAATTTTCAAATTACTTCAAACTTTAAACGCGTTTTTCGAACTGGCAGCCATGATATCTCCAGTTATACTTTACCGATTTTGATGATTCAAAGTGAAATCGACGCAGAATTGTCACCATTCTGGTCTGATCCTCAATCATAATTTAAAAATTTTTATTTTTTTTTTGTTACGCTAAACTACAAAATAAGGGGAAAAATCGAATTTTCATTTTTCAATGGCCGCCATTTGGTCAAAAAAAAAATCACAAAATTTTTTTCGATGGTCTGACCAGAATGACATCTATACTGATTATAGCCCCGTTTTTAGTTTTCATTTCACATAACCTGGAGACGTGGAATCATGTCCGCCAGCACTATACCTTTTATTATTTGGACACCAACTTTGACGGCCGAGAACTCTTTGAACACCCCTTGTATCAAAGCAGTAAATTTTGTTAATACAAAACAAAATTTGCGCAAATATTTTAAAATATTTGCCCATTCTGTTGCCCCGTAGTGGGAACACCAAATAGTTTGCTCACAAATATTTGCCAAGTGTAGCTTTGCCTTTTTATATTTTTTATTTAAGTGGGAACACCCTCGGCAAATTTTGTTTGCGGGTTTGCCCGAGTTTGCTCTTGCAAGCAAATTGTAAGAGCAAACACGGCAAATATTTAAAAAATTTTCCTTTGCCTTGTACCAAAATTAAAGCTGTAGCTGCAAGAAAATTCAAATTCACAAAACCACGAAATAAAACAAGTAAGACCGTTGCAGTCGAGTAGCCCGACTTCAATATACCCTGTACTATTTACAAAGAGCGTTTTTTTAAAATCGGCCCCTAACCGACTTCGATAAACCCGTTAGTCATGAAAAAACATGTTTAATAGTGCTCCTGCGTTCCTTAGGGTGACCATCCGAAAAGTATGCAACATTTTTATTAGGGTGGGTGGGGTGGTGGCGGGGGGCTTGGTTCGCTTTTTTGCTCATAACTTCTGAACCGTTCATCCGATTTTATCATTTCTTCGGCAAATCGATTTATTTTGCTAATTACTAACTATCTCTAGAAAGTACAAATCGTCTATCTTCAAAACTGTGGGAGATATAACGTTTTTTCCAAATTGCGGGGGCGGAAGGGGGCGTGGCCAAAATTTGAAACAAACTTGATCTGCGTACAGATAAAAGAAGCATTTGTCCCATACATGTCAAACCTCTATCTCTTACCATCTCTGAGATCGACGCGTTCATACAGACAGACGGACGGACGGACGGACGGACAGACGGACATGGCTAAATCGACTCGGCTATTGATTCTGATCAAGAATATATATACTTTATAGGGTCGGAGATGTTTCCTTCTCCCTGTTACATACATTTGCACAACTTCATGATCCCCTTTTACCCATTTTTAATGGGTACAGGGTATAATAATCTTGGCATCGTACTATTATAATCGTAGAACTGTAAAAAATAAAATAAAATTAAAAATATTAGCAAGCTTTAATTTTGGTGGCACAGTTTAGGAGCCAGCAGCCGGCACTTGGCTGACGACTTATCGAATCGCGAAATAGTATCAAAGAGGATAAAAATATGAATAATCAAAACAACTTTATGCCCAACCAAATAAAAAATCATGCCAGCTGAAGGATCTGCATGGTAACAAAACCGCTAAGTGCTTAAGAAACTGCTTTTCAAGGGCACAAATGCCCACACATAACTACCTTACCATGATTTTGACAATACCGAAGAGCGATAAATATTATGGATGAACAATGTTAAAGAATATAGTCAAGATCATAAAGAATGTTTCGAACCAATTTGACTGACAAATCATCAAATCGCGGAAAATGACCGTTTTGGATCGAAAATATAATAATGTCAAACAAAGTAAAATATCATGTCAGTATTAATGCATGCAATTAAATTTGCAGCTAAAGCATCTGCATGGTAATAACCGCTAAGTGCTTAAGAAACTGTTTTCAAAGGCCAGAAAAAACCACACATACAGGCCTGTTCCGAATTCCGAAAACGAGTGGAATTGTTGCAAATCGAGTTGATTGCTGTTCCGAATTCCGCAAATCGACCAGAATTGTCGTTTTCAAAAGTTGTGCTGCAGAGGCAGCGGAATGAAAAGTAATTGCTATTAAAAGCATTAAAATAAATCCCAAAAATTATAAACTAATCAATTTAATAATGTTGACCATTTTTTAAATCGATTAGCATCACTGCTTAAAATGTTTACAGTTTAAGTGTATATTAAAATCATTTTTTATTAACATCTATAAAATATGCATGGAAAGCAAAAACCGAGCGGTCGTTTTCAAACCGAGCTGTTCTGAATTCCCTTTATTTAGTCTATTTCATCCGTCAATCGATAGCTGCTAGGGTTGCTTCATATAAATTAATGTATTTGCACAGCACTATTCTTAGTTAGTTTAGCTGTATTTTAACCATATTTGATATCACAAATTTAAATGTAATAATTGAATATTGTTTTAAATAAAAAAAATTGACTTAATATGTAAATAAGAGCTTTGTAAATTAAAATTATAGAGATGATGACAACTCTGGCTGCTGTCGATATACACAAACACGCGCGCAGGCCAGCCAGCCAGCTGTTTATGAAAGCGACTTCGAAACCGAGTTCGAAAAGTCAAAAAACGTAACCAAACCAATAATTTTTTATTTTTAAAAAAAAAATAAAAAAATGTTTTTTATTTTTTTCTCTTTTTTAAATTTAAATTTTTTATAACATTCTGATAACTACAGTACTATGATTAGGACAACACTAAATGACTGATTATGACAACACTAATCCACGATAAATACCATGGATGACCAATAGTGAAGAACTTATTTAACATATATCAATCCAAAGAAGTAAGAAAATAAAAAACGTTCGATAACAAACGTGCAACGATTACGATTCCAACGCCACACACATAATTTTCATAATTTTTGTTACTGTTCATGCCTATTACTTTTCTGTTGTTATTTAAAAAAAAAAATTATATTGTTTGCTCTTTTTTTTTACAATAGGAATTAAAGAAGATAAAGTCCGCCTACTTGCTAATATATTTAAATAGAAAATTTATTGTTGTTACCTCACTGTCTAGTGATCACTAACGCAAATCATTTGCGGAGGGGAAATATTTGCGCAAATTTTTCAAGAGCAAATATTTGCTCATGTGGGAACACAACCTTACGCAAACATTTATAGTTCAAGGCTAACTTTGTTTGCACAATGTGTTCAAATTTTGTTTGCCTGTGGGACCTTAGCTTAACATAATACAAAAACAGAGTTGGTAAAACTCTTTGCGTATTCAGATAAGATTTTTTTTAAAAAAAGGTCCATAAAACAGCCTCGACTCGGTACCTATCCCCACTGGGACTAAAAGCACGACATGTCATCTTATCTCGCTGCGCCAGCGGCCGTCACTTTTTATATGCCACCAGTCGCAGTGTAAAAACTCACTTTGGCCGCCTTTGCTTATAACTTGAGAACCGCTCATCCTCGAAATATGCTTTCTGAAATCCTTTTCGAGGAGACACATTTTTCAAAAGTGCGTTTAAAGTGAATGCAAATGCATCAAGTGCCAGAAAATTAAGACAATTTCGATGATTGATGAAATAAAAGTAGATCAAAAGTAAAATGAGACGTGCAAAAAGTTTAACAGATGAGGAAAAGGGCATGATCACTGCATACAAAAAGACTGGTCATAGTGTTAAAAAAAAATATCAAAACTAATTGGTCGTTCGAGGTGTGTTATCACCAATTTCTTGAACAATCCTTCATTATGGAATAAAACGCAGCTCTGGTCGTAAACCAAAACTATCTGAAAGGGATAATCGTCGAATTTTACAGAAAGCGAGCAATTCAACTGTGTCTTGCAGTCAACTTACATCTCTAAGCAGCTCACCAATAAGCAAAACGACAGTGTGGCGAACTTTAAATGCTCTAATCACATAGTCAGAAGTGTGAAGTGTGAACAAGCACACTTACAATTTGCATCGAATAACTTAAATACTGTATGGGACTCGGTAAGCAGGCTGCAGCACTCCTTCCTTAATGTGTTAACAGTGATATTAATTATTCAGGTTATCTTCTCTGAGGAAAAGAAATTCAGTTTAGATGGTCCAGATGGGATGCGAAGTTATTGGAGAGATTTAAGAAACGACCCCCTCATATTTTTAAAAAGGAATTTTGATTGTGGCTCCGTAATGGTTTGGGGAGTATTTGCAAGATGTGGCACTCTGGGACTGCGTTTTGTAAGCTCAAGAATGAACAGTTCTGACTATGTGGATGTGTTGGAACGAAGTCTTCTTTAATTCCTGCAATATAACAGGGGAAAAACAAGTGAGAAAGTCGGTCAAGCCCGACTATATTCATACTCTGTATTTTGAGTAGGAGATAAATGCAGAACTGCTGTTGCGCTCATCTCAAAGTTTCTTTCTCCCCCCCCCCCCCCCCTCTCTCTCTCTCTCTCTCTAAGATTGTGCGTTGGCTGTGAGTGGGTGGGAGGGGGTGGCGGGGGGTAATTCACTTATTTGATCATAACTTAAGAACCGCTCATCTGATCTTTATCATTTATTCGGCAAATAGATACATATTACTAATGACTAACTATCTCTAAAAGGTACAAATCATCTATCTACAAAACTGTGGGAGATATGACGTTTTTTCGAAATTGCGGGGGCGGGAGGGGGCGTGGCAAAATTTGAAAATAAACTTGATCTGCCTGCAAGTATAAGAAGCATTTGTCCCATATATGTCAAAACTCAATCTCTTACCATCTCTGAGATCTGTTTGTTCATACGGACGGACAGACGGACAGACAGACGGACGGACAGACGGATATGGCTATATCGACTCGGCTGTTGATGCTGATCAAGAATACATATACAGCGTTTCCCATATTCGACGGACCAATGTTTTTTTTTTAAAAATCAAAGAAAAAAATAAAAATTTGGCGGTTGGCAATCTTAATCATTTAATTTGTTCCAAGTAGATTTGTTTACATCAATTTTTGAATATGATATCTCTCAAATGGCCGCCTCTGGCGTTGATGGCGTATTGTGCCCTTTTTGCAGCATTTTCCATCGATTTCGCCAACATTTCGGCCGGAATAGCGGCTATTTCTTCACGAATGTTGTCCTTGAGCTCTTCTACGGTCCTTGGCTTGTTAACGTAAACCTTTGACTTCAAATATCCCCACAAGAAGAAGTCAGGCGGCGTCAAATCGGGCGAACGCGGTGGCCAGTCCAAATCACCACTTTTCGACATCAAACGGCCCGGAAACAATTTCTTCAGAAAATCGATTGTTATGCGACTTGTGTGCGGTGGAGCGCCGTCTTGTTGAAACCAGAACTGCCTCATACGCTTTCGACGAATAATTGGCATCACAAAATTGGTCATCATGTCGCGATAACGCTCCTGGTTGATGGTAACAGCATGGCCATTTTCATTTTGGAAGAAAAACGGCCCAATGACCGTTTTCGCACTAACGCCGCACCAAACTGTAACTTTTTCGTCATGAAGAGGCACTTCTTGAATCTCCTGAGGATTTTCAGTGGCGTAAATACGGCAATTTTGCTTATTTACGGTCCCACATTTCGGTCACATTTTTTAATTTTTTAAAAGCACGTTGAGTTTTCACAATGACTTGTTCGTTGAATGTAAATTTCAATATTTCAGAGCGCTCGCGTGGCGTGTATTGTTCCATGGTAAAAATCTGCTTGGACTGACGCTTCAAACGCGGTATGTCATTAAGCGATCTGACATCTCTGTCAAAAGTTATGGCGTTGCCAGATGGGTCCGTCGAATATGGGCAACCCTGTATAATAGGCTGTTTATACTAGGACTGCGTTTTGAGTTATTGCGTTAACGGCAACAAGCAGCTAGTGGTGACAAAAAGTTGAGTTTCGTTTGGATGCAGTTGCGTTTAGCCGTAATACTCGACAAGTACTCGATATTATTGGCCATTTTTGGCTATCCTCTTCAACTATCAGCACTAGTACAACAATAATAACACAAAACAGCTGTGAGACTTTTGCTGCTGCCAAATTCTTTTATTAATGCCTCAAAATACATCTGAGAAGAGATTAATGTTGTCACCTGATGCCGTATGCACGCTCCCACTCCTGAAGTTGTGGGAAGAAAACATGGATGGATTTCGGGAAACAAGAAAAAACTCCCACATATATAAAACGAGAGCGTAAGTTAAAGTCGGCTCTAACCGACTTCGATATACCCGTTACTCATGAAAAAACATGTTTAACAGTGCTCCCGCGTTTCTTAGTGTGACAATCCGTAAAAGTATGCAACAATTTTTTAGGGTGGGTGGGGTGGTAGCTGGGGAGGGACTTGGTTTACTTTTTTGCTTATAACTTGAGAACCGTTCATCCGATCTTTATCATTCTTCCGGCAAATCGATTCATTTTGCTAATTACTAACTATCTCTAGAAGGCACGAATCGTCTATCTTTAAAATTGTAAGAGATATAACTTTTTTCCAAATTGCGGGGGCGGGAGGGGGCGTGGCCAAAATTTGAAACAAACTTGATCTGCGTGCAGATAAAAGAAGCATTTGTCCCATACATGTCAAAGCTCTATCTCTTACCATCTCTGAGATCTAGGTGTTCATACAGACAGACGGACAGACGGACGGACGGACGGACGGACAGACGGACAAGGCTAAATCGACTCGGCTGTTGATGCTGATCAAGAATATATATACTTTATATGGTCGGAAATGATTCCTTCTGCCTGTTACATACATTTGCACGACTTTAGTATACCCTTTTTACTCTACGAGTAACGGGTATAAAAAGTCTTGCGGTATTTCCGCAAGCTTGTCTTTGCAAGCGCGTAGTTCTAGTTGTATTCGTCGCATCGGTTCACGCTAGAGCTTTTTGGAAAGCTCTTTTCACGCGCTAACACGTGTTTGATTTTTTGTTGTTTGTTTTTAGTCGTTCGTGAGTTATAGCGTCGCAAACATGGAGCAAAATAAAGAGAAAATACGGCATATTTTACAGTACTACTACGATAAAGGCAAAAATGCATCTCATGCTGCCAATAAAATTTGTGCAGTTTATGGACCCGTTACATTTTCCATTTCCACCGCACAACGATGGTTTCAACGTTTTCGTTCTGGTGCAGAGGTGATCGAAGATGCGCCACGGTCCGGAAGGCCTGTCGTCGAAAATTGCGATAAAATCGCTGAATTGATCGAAAGAGACCGGCATAGTAGCAGCCGTAGCGTCGGCCAAGAGCTGGGCATGTCGTCAAACCGTTATAAACCATTTGAAGAAGCTTGGATTCAAAAAGAAGCTCGATGAATGGGTGCCACACGACTTGACGCAAAAAAACATTTTTGCCCGTATGGATGCATGCGAATCGCTTCTGAATCGCAACAAAATCGACCCGTTTTTGAAGCGGATAGTGACTGGCGCTGAAAAGTGGGTCACTTACGACAACGTGAAGCGCAAACGGTCGTGGTCGATAAGCGGTGAAGCTGCCCAGACGGTGGCCAAGCCTGGATTGACGGCCAGGAAGGTTCTTCTGTGTGTTTGGTGGGATTGGCAGGGAATCATCCACTATGAGCTGCTCCCCTATGGCCAAACGCTCAATTCGGACCTGTACTGCCAACAACTGGACCGCTTGAATGCAGCACTCATGCAGAAGAGGCCATCTTTGATCAACAGAGGCCGAATTGTCTTCCATCAGGACAACGCCAGGCCCACACACATCTTTGGTGACGCGCCAGAAGCTCCGGGAGCTCGGATGGGAGGTTCTTTTGCATCCACCGTATAGTCCGGATCTCGCACCAAGTGATTACCACCTATTTCTGTCCATGGCGAACGAGCTTGGTAGTCGGAAGTTGGCCACAAGAGAGTCCTGTGAAAATTGGCTCTCCGAGTTTTTTGCCAATAGGGAAGCGAGCTTCTATAAGAGGGGCATTATGAAGTTGGCATCTCGTTGGGAACTCGTTATCGAACAAAACGGCGCATATTTGACTTAAATCGCATTATTATAACCAATTTTATGAACAATTAAAAATTCAATAAAAATACCGCAAGACTTTTTTGACAACCTTATATATAGAACAAATAGTTTTGGCCACCTCGGCATTGGATTTTTTTTGGAGCTGCGTGCTGCTGATCTGGAGAACGAAGAGTTGGTGTATAGATACCAATCATCGTGGTGATACCGCGTGAACGACTATGCCCTTTGCGTTGGGATAGTAGGAGCGCCTTGGGAGCTAGTGAAGCTGTCCGTTCTACATGAAATTCTTGAATTAATATGGAGAGGTTTTTGTCTTCGATCTGCTGGTTTTCCCCCTCATCCACAAGCAGCTCCAAATGTTCCCAGCCTCGGTGTTAGCTAATGGTCCTGGTAGCGTTACCAGCGGCTGAGGTGGCTCCAGCTGCAAGTGTTCCTCGGCATTGGGGTTATGTCCACTGGTTTTGGTGGAAATTGATTTTACTCCAAGTGTTCCCAGGTCTCAGGATTAGCCACTGGCTCGGTTAATGGCTGCGCCTGTGACTGAAGTTGCTTTAGCTTCAAGTGGGCAAGGCCTCAAATAATAATATGGTAGTAAACAATTCTTGGGAGCAATCAACCGTCTTCTTACAATTACAGAAAATCAAATTTTGCTTCAGACATTTCTGATATGTTCATCATTTTCATTTATTAAATTTCTTGACATCCGCACAACCAAAACAAAACTCAGCTGTTTCCTTGGCTCTTAACGCAATAACTCAATTCTGTGACAGTATAAACACCTTTTCTGAGTTATTGTGTTGATGACGATATCAATAGCGAACTCAGTGTAGTGTAAATGTAGCATGAAAAAATTAACATGTCGTATTAAAATGAAACGCACCTTATAAGTGGCTTTTTAGTCATGCTGCAACAACCGATGGAGTTGGTGGTGTGCGATGCGATGCCATTCCATTTGAGTGAGTTCGAGTCCCAGTTGAGCCCAAAAAATTTTATATTTCTTTGTTTTTCAGAAATCTTAAATCAACCAAAACTGTTGTAGTCTTCGAAGTGAATAAGAATGTCCTCTGGCATGAGGCCTGGCGGAGGAAGGGAAGAAGAGCTATCTTTTTGTACGATCAAATCAATATTACATATAGAGCTTATGTTAATCTAGAACATGGTTAAAATGATCCAGCTTTTTGAATAAATTGTGCTCGTGTTATTTGCTCAATTTAATCTTTTATAAGATTACGCCGGGATAAATGTAATTTTTCAAAAAAGTCGCATTAACTCAATCTTTTTTCATATCGGGTCAATTATATCCGGGACTGCGTTGTTTTTATTACCGCTTTGGATTGATTTGATCCCATCTGGATTGATTTGTTTTTGAGTGTACAAACCCTCCATCTAGAGAACTGTGAAGGAAAATTGCGGGATATAAGAAGTCTAAGAAGTTTATGTTCCATACAGTGTCAGGTGGACCTCTGTCTCTTACCATCTCTGAGATCTATTTGTTCATACTGACGGACGGACATGGCTATATCGACTCGACTATTGATGCTGATCAAGAATATATCAACTTTATAGGGTCGGAAATGATTCCATCTTCCTGTAACATACTTTTGCACAAACTTCATATACGCTGTGTACCTTTGGTATAGAGTATAAAAATCATAAATTTTTAAGAAAACATATTCAAATTAATTCTTGTTGTCCTTGAACGAACCACTGTGCGGAGCAGAAGGAGCCAAAGGAATTTGCATCAGCAACGCAGCCAATTACAGCTTCGAGAGCACTTGTGGTTCATAAATGAGCATTGCATTGATGAATGCGTTTCTTATGCTCTTTTTTTTTACTTTGAGCTGACGTTTCTGTCTTTTGGCATTTATTGAATTGTTTTGTTATAGGTAACAATTTCAATTGGGCACACGAAATCAAAATACTCGTTTTCTGCCACTGATTGTCTCTTTGTCACACCGACACAAAATAACAAAGAAATATTTGGCTAAAAAAGCCTTAACTTACCGAGAGCCATCCTGCAACACGAAACTCAACATGTTAAATGTTAGCAAGACATGCAAACTTATTGTCATACATCGCGGTGTGTTTGAGCAGAATGAATTTGGGAAATGAATGCATTCATGACTGACATGGATGCATGTAGTTATATAGATATATATTCGGTTTTATTTTTCTTTTTGGCAGATTCAATTTGATTTTCAAACGGTCGCCAGGAGCCCGAACACACTTGATGCATCGTGTCATGCTTTGTGACAATTTATTGGCTGGTGTTTGGGTGTTTGATGAAATTGAATAGCCGGGCGTTTGGAGCGTGCAGTGGAAATTGAAATTGGAAATTGCCAATTCGTATGCACCAGCCAGAGTGCCATTCATAATGATATTTACAATAAGCCGCATGGCGGAATACCCACCCAACTGTGGGGGGAATACGTAAAAGTATATTAAACAGCGTAAAAACCGAAATGAACTGTCAACAGGACCAGTGCCAAGTCCCTTGTTTGTTTTAATTTTTTGTAGCCAACTAAAACTTTCACAATTGTAGCAAAAACTCAAATTGAAAAGTTTTTCATTTTCTGAAATGGAAACACACACATTCAGGCGAAGAAAATTAGTAGCCGCGACGAAAAAAAAAACTAAAACAAAGTTGACAGCACAAAGCAATTGCCGAGTTGTGGACCCACCCCAATATCAGGAACAACTTGTGGGCATATTTTGCATAAAATTAAAGTGACAATCTCTCCTCTATTCCGGATTGAGTTTTGCAGTTTATTTTGAAATTTTTTTTGAGTTTTTTCATTAACATCTATTTTATTCACAACCACAATGTGCAAGTTGCAGAATATATTGCTTAGATTTCCCGGAGTAGCTCGGTTCAGATGTTAAGCTAATCTGCGAAAGCTGCTTAGCAGAGTTGAAAAATTATAAGTCATTCAACCTGTTTACAAATTTTCTATAAAGCTGTCCATAGGTCCTCGTCACCAAAATTATAATAGCCTTGGGTAGGGTATATTGAAATTGTCCGGATGTTTGTAACGCACAGAAGGAAGCGTCTCCGTCCACATAAAGTATATATATTCTTGATCAGCATGACGAGCTGAGTTGATATAGCCAGTCCGTCTGTCCGTCCGTCTGTCCGTCTGTTTCTATGCTATCTCCTCCGTCAGTTCACTAAGGGTGCGCGCACACATGCAGCTGAAAGATGAACTGACGGCAGAACTTAAGGCTGATCTGCACAAATAATCACACTCTGTGCATGCCGTAAGATTCGCTTTGCACAATCAGTCAACCATGTTTGTTTATTTCGGCTTGCTGACGTACTAAAATAGCTTGGTCAGCCGTCAGTTCAACTTTCAGCCGCTTGTGTGCGTGCACCCTAAGACCTTACAGTTTTCCATACATCATATCTGTGACAATAAGGAGTAACAGCAAAAGTGTGTTTTACCAATTTTACAGAAAAGCAAATACTAACTTTAAATGAATAAGTGATTGGACGCACAGTGAAAATTTTTAACAGGGTGGAAGCGAAATTACTTTAAAATTACACAGCCCAACAGTGTTTTTTGCAGGTCTATTTGTATCTGATTATGTTAATATTGATTGCACTGAACAAAACTGTATCATTGGATTTGTGCTTTCAGCTCTTGTTTCCAAGATATAGCGGAAAAACGAAAAAGTTGAATTTTTGGCACTCTAGGATTTATGGAGGCCACACTAGGCATATGTATGTGAGTTTATGAGCTATTTGCGATTAAGTACATATCAATGCATTTTTTAAAAATCAAAGGCGCTTCATAAGTAGAGCGGAAAGTGTCTAAATTGGCCTCTAAAGACAGAAATTTTTCGATTTATAGCATTTTTATCAAAATAAATCATCCCGTTCAGGCTAGCGTTGTTCTTGGATTAATATATTCGCCATCTGATCATATTGTCCAACATATGATCTAATTTTGCGATTTTTATGGCGTTTTAATCAGTTTATTTGGCAAAATTATAGCCTGTTAAAGACGATAATAAATATTTAAATTTATTTGAGGAAAACTAGACTAGTCATTAAGAATAAAAATTATAGGAACTGTGAAAAGGCTACTTGTTTCCAAATAGAATTTATCATCTACATGTTAACATATAACACTTTATGCCTAATCAAGTAGCCTCTTTTCAGTTCCTATACAGATTTAGAGTGATAATCTAGTTTTCTTCCTAAAATTTTAAATATATATTTGTCTTTAACAGGTTATAACTTCGCCAAATAAACTGATTTGAATGCAATAAAAAATCACAAAATTAGATCATATGTTTGGCCATATGCTCAGATGGAGAAAATAATTGTCAAATAACCGCTCCAGCTTAAACGGGATGATTTATTTTAATCAAAATGCCATAAATCGAAAGATGTCTGTCTTTAAAGGCCAAATTAGACACTTTCCGCTGAACTTATGTAGCCTTTGATTTTAAAAATTTATTGATATGTACTTTATCGCAAATAGCTCATAAACTCACATATTTATGCCTAGTGTCCTCCATATCTCCTAGGTGCCAAAAATTCAACTTTTTCGTTTTTCCGCCATACCTGGAAACAAGAGCTGATGGAGCTAAACCGAAACCAGTTTTAGAATCAGTGAGCATAAACTTATCATATTTTTAAATCAACAGGGCTGCACCTCACAAAGTTGGTCATTTTGTCGGCCTGTGTAAGCATTATACCTTCACTACCTCTTAGATCAGAAAAATCAAACTTAAGTCTTAAAAAGGTCCGTTCAACCTGATACCTGACTTGCTGGAACAGCAATTATAGTTAAGTCAATTTCATTAAGTCCTCGTTTTTTGACCTTTTCAAAATTTTAAAACATTCTTCGATGTATGTTCTCTTGAACAATTGTCGAAGGAAGCTATAACATCATTTACAGATTTTATATTTGATGTTTGTTCATTGCTTTCTATGGTTTTTATAAACTTCTCTTCTTTGCAATAAAAAGTTGATTCATTTAAAAGTGAATTAAGAATCGCTTTAAGAATTAATTTTGGAGCTTCAGAAGAAGTTAACAAAGTTGAAAAACACGGGGGCTAAGATCACTTTAGCCAATATTGGCACTGAGCTTATAATAAAAGAACGTTTATCGAAAAGAAAAGCCAAAAGATTTAAAATCAGTTAGTACAGTAGTGGTTATTGTGAATCCTGAAGTTTTCAATTCAAACGATTTTAGGTGGAGCTTCTGTAAAGATCTCTGAATACATAAATCTTTAATTGTTAGTAAACGTGCGCTCATCTTCGCGTCACACAATAGAAACACAGTCATAAGATTTTATATAGTGTGAGTACGCAGAAGTATGGGAAGTCTATAGAGTTGTGTACTAATGTCAAACTAAAACACTCTAAAAAAATTAGCTTTTTACTAAATTTAGAGTTTTGCAGCACAACGAACTGTTATTGCAGTGTCCCCAGGAAATCTATTGAGGTTACTTGGTCATAGTCCAAATCAAGAAATGCGTTTGATGCACATGAGCATCAGTTGCATTTCTGTTCTGCTCTGCAGTTGTCATTCAAAAGTTCTCCTGCTCGATCCATATTCGCTTCATTATTGACGTTGATAGTATAAATCTGACCTAGAGAAATGTCGCAGGATTGGAGAACGAGATTGCAAGCAATTTCTACATTTCACTGTAAGTGTCGTTGGAAGAACTACATAATATGTTGAACCGAACCTAATTTTTTTAAAAAGCGGTCCGGTCCGGGTTCAGGTTCGAGGAGTCAAAAACTCGAAACGAACCGGTTCTTAGGGGTCCGGTTCAGGACCGGCTTGCAGCCTTGGTTATTTTAGCATTTTGACGGATAGACCGCCACTAATTTACTTTTCTTTAGACTTATTTTGATTTGATTTACCGTTATATTATTGTAACCACTTATCCGATTGGCGTAAAATTTGGACTTAGAATAGAATTGATACTGAGAGAGAGCTCCGTGGAGACCGTTTTGAATCGATAAAAGAGATAGAGCCCGATACGAAGAAGGAATTGAAGCCTATACCGGAAGAAGACTGCAGCATGTTTATAAAAAAAAAAAACCTTGGCACAAGTGTATTGCAGTCGGCGAAGACTACTTTCAGGATGAATGAAATTAATGTACAAAAATAAATAAAGATTTTTTTGATTTATAAACAAATTCCTTGTATTTTTTTTCATATATAAGTATAGTAATCCTCGTTATTTTTAGATCCTGAAAGAATGATGGAATTATGAAGTGGACGATAGTCCATGTATAAGCAGCACTGTTAAAATAGACGGAAGAACGGCTGCAACCGTGATGCGCAGCACTTTAGTTCAGTTTGTGTGGGACCTCACTTCAAAGATATCCTGATAGCCGCTAAGTGTACTGCTGAAACTTGCTTTCATCTAGAAGTGAACAGCGCAGAATAGTAGAAATTTTGCCGTAATATACGATTTTTACAAAATATATATTTTTAGTAAATATTATTTACATATTGTATTGCACACAAATTTTTCAATGGTCGTGGTACCTTTTTGTCAAATGTTATGACTTCAAACCAAGTCTACGTACGTATGTACGTATGAGTGATAAACTTTAAACTAAAACTAACTTTTTCTCAAAAATTTGTTGTTGTTATGCCTTTTTTAAACGAAAACGCATCGTTTACATACATTTTTACATACATAAAATGTCCGACCTAATGTACACTCTACTGTACATATTTATCTGGGCTTAAAGGCTTTTTATGAACTCAATTACTAAACTAACTGAGAAAGTTAAAAATGTATATCACTTGAAAGCACATCTTATATAGGGCTACTTAAAGTTACTGGACTGAACCGAAATCGTGGCTCTGTTAACCAAGGCCGCAAAACGGTCCTGAACCCCTTAGAGCCGGTTTGGTTCGGGAGTTTTGGGTCTGAAGAACCGGACCATGAACCGAACCCCTAATATTTCTTACCCCTCAAACCTGCACCCGATCCGGACCACTATTTTGAAAAATTATGATCTGTTCACAAAAGTAAATGGATTTTTTTACAGACACAAGAAGGGAAATATTAAATATATAAATATTTAAATCTAAATATATAAATCTAAAGATATTTTAGTTAAACGATTGCTTTTTCAACCAAGCTCGTATGACTTTTTATGTAAATTGGTTACTAGATAATTTGGAAAGAAACCGTTTGATTGAAATCGACGAATCATGATATTGAATATGAATTTACCACGTATGTATAAAGACTACCCCAAGCATTACCCTACGGTTTATTGAGGAGGGGAGATTGGGCGAGGACTCCAATTCAAATCAATGAAAGCACACATTTAATTTTATGCAGGGTCAAGAGTTCGTCGAACAAGAGACCTAACCTATTAGCATTGAGAACATCCTTGGTATATGAATAAAAAGAGGGTTTGCTCGTTCCAATTTAACACCAAATATCAATCAATACTATATAGGGTTATCCAGACATCAGAGAGCAAGCCTGAAACAGGCAGACAAATGGTACCTTCCACAGCCTTAGATAAACTGCAGCACTGGCAGTAATAATTATTCTTAATTACCCACGGATGGATTACTTCGCTCAAGTTTTTTTTTATAAAAACAAAAGAAGAACAGACTTGGTCAACTGAGAGCTTGGTTTTCCCCATCATTGCCAGCTTGTTTAGCCATAGTTTTGCCCTGCCAATTATGCAAACGTTGCCATCCCACGGCAACAACAAAGCACAGCTAAAACAGAACCGAACTGAGCGCAATCTTTATTTTGACGGCTACTTTGGTCCATGGCTTGTCTCGTATTTCTTTGGCGTTGTCCTTTCCTCTCTGTTTTTCTTTGGCTCGACTCTCGCTCGTTAATTGTAATTGAAGTTTGTAATTAAAAAGTTTATACGAAGCGTAGAGTCATTAAAATGAAATGATTTCCAGCACGACCGAAAGGCTAATACAGGAGGTGGGGGTCGGTGTATCTGCAGCTACCGGGCACAGTAGTGGGGCATTAATTTTGATTTAAATGGTGTGTAAACGTTTTAAAACTTCGCAGATTTGTGGCTGTCTTGACTGTACTTTTAAGTTGGCCGCAATTGAGTTATTGGCCTCATTAGGCGCTGGGCACAGAAAGCGGAACTGGTGAGGTAATTAGCCCGCTTCTTCAAAATGCCTAAATGCCGACGCACAAGGGTGGATTGCCCCGGCGTCGGGTGGTTTACCCTGTCGCGCAATCAGAATGTGCAAACAACTCTCGCAGCCAGCACACTCACCCATGAGCGACAAACGACCCCAACCTAATCATGAATAATGTGCCACATATTCACACAATAAAATCACGAAAAAAAGCCAACACTAATATAACATAACAAGCAGCCAGACGTCGACCCGGCCGACCCTGCATGCCGAAAATGTAGGGGGTAACGTGGCGTATTAAATATGCGTGTCATGTCCATTTATTTGGCGTTGTTGTCACCTTCGGCTGCGTTGACTTTTCAATCTCGAAACACAAAACACAACAAATCTGGATAATGGGGAAAACATATTTTGGTGCTTGCACTGCCAGGGCCAGCCTTGATTAAATGGGCCTAGACTCTGCTCAGACATTTAAACACACGATCTGCTTCATCCCAGGCTTCTTCTGCTTTGTACAAATATTTTTTTGTCTCAGTCGGTCGCTTAATCAGCATTTGTCAAATGAAAAACCTTTCAACAGGATAAACTCCTGCCAGGCGGAGAAGAGCACTTGGCTCTTAAAGGCCCCAACATGACACTCTGACAGTGCAGTGAGACAGGCAAATGGTGAAGACGCCTTTTGGCTTTCTAACAACTGTGTGAATGGGTCCCCGCCCTCCCCGAACAATGCCTGGTAATATGCGGGTGCGGGTTCGGGGCTTCATTGAGTGTCTCAACTGTTTCACTTGACAAATTTGAACAAAAAGTAAAAATGTGCCGGAGTTCAGGCAAAGTCACAACATAAACGACTCAATGTGTGCGGGTGAGAGGGAGGGGGATGAACTGGCTGCTCCATCTACCTGTGTGGGCAAAACACACAAAGCGAACAGGTGGAGTGCTTTTCCCCATGTGAAGCTGACAAATTTCCATAAATCATATTAACCCACATTCGACATTACTTGCACACAAATACTTTCATTTCTGTGCCGTTGCCAATGTTTGTCTAAAAGTTCTTCTGCCCATTTCCTGGGCAAATAGATGGCGTCTCTTTGTTAAAGTTTCTTGTATGAAGTAAGCTTAGACATGTCGATTTCAGTGGAAAATGCGAAATCATCTGACAAAAGAATCACGCATACATATATGGTTAATCCTGTTAAAGTGTTTAAAAATAATGCAAATTTTAGTAGAATGGTGTGGTAATGTCAGGAGCCGTATCTCTGTTAGAAACTCAGTGAATACAGAATGTATTATTGAGCGGTGTCATAGAAATCCATTCCAAGCAAATTTCAACCCAAAACCAATTCTCGGTGTCACAGAAATCTCTTTTGGTTGGTTTCAAATCTCCCGAGTTTTGTCTTCTTCCTTTCGTCATCTAAATTTTTTTTGTTTTGAATTAAAATTTGCGAAATTCATAAAAACCTAACCCGTAACAACAAAAACAATTTCGATATACGCATGAAAAACTTAGTTTTGACCGTCCGAAATGTAAACAACATTTTTACTTTTTTTTAGGGTGCATCAAGACGGACGGACTGTCTACGACCGGTTGATGCGTTCAAGAATATATATATGGTCGGATGATTCCTTCTGCCTTTACATACATTGCACGACTTTAGTACAACCTTTTCACTTACGGTAACGGCATAACAACCATCCTAAGCACCCTCTTCCTATGGTGGCGCCCTCTATGTTCCAACATGGGTACCAGCAAGCGCTAAAGGTTTACATTTTATGATTGGCGCCAAAATATGTTTAAATTTTGCATTGCATTTTCTGACTTACACATAACTAGAAGATGGGCAATTTTTTTGTGAGAAAGGGCAACCCTCTTTATAGGTTTGACCTTTAGCGTAGACACAAACCTTCCAACTCGATTTTCAAAAAAGAATATTAAATCTCTTGAAGTTCTGGGACACCGACGGATTTTTCGAGCGTTTTGCAAACCAACCGAGGCCAAAATCTCTAGAGATATCTGTGACCCCAGATTAAGTTATTTTCTTGATTATTGATGATAGAATTTCTTAGATAGATAGAATTTTCTTATCGCTCTCAATTAGAGTTGTACCCGTGATGTGAATGTGAACGTGTCACGGTGTGTCACGACGTGATCGTGAGCAAAGAAAGATTTTTGTGCGTGAAAATATGTGACACATATTTAATTTCGGTACGGAAGATGTAAGTAAGACTTATATTTGACGTAATGCTTATTTTGTATTGTTTTTTTCTGCAGTGTCCCACACACACAAGAGGATTTGGTAGAGCGTGGGCGGTGGTTAAGAGGTAGAAAGGGACGATGGGGAGAAAGAGGTACTTGGCGTACATTGCTACGCCCCTTTTAGAAATTTAAACACAAAACGAAGATAATCTAAACTCATAACAACTTTTTTTTGAAAACTTCGCGATTTATTAGTCCCTTTGATCTATACTTTCTATTTACCCTGTTAAACCGATTGAGAGGAACCTCCTATTTACCCGTCTTTAATTGCCAAGTTTATGTTAATCTTCTTCTTCTTTTTTTTTATAGGCCCGATGTTTGCATCACAACCGTTTGACGGTCTCGGCCGCTGCAACCAATGTCCGCCAGTCGCTTCTGCTCTGTGCGAGCTGGCACCAGTTTTTCACGCCAAGCGGAAATGTCTTTCCGCACCTGGTCGTCCCACCTTGCCTTGTCCCAGTTCTTTCGCATTCCTCTTGTAGACCATTTTTGCTGGAGCTTGTTCATCCATACGGGTAACATGTCCCAGCCAGTGCAGCCGCTGTTGCTTTATGCGCTTGACCAGACTAGTATCCCCATAGAGCTCATACAGTTCGTCATTCTTTCGGATGCGAAAATAATCGCCAACTTTCGCCGCCGCTGTCATTGTCCATGCTTCTCCGCCGTATTAGAGGACTGGGATGATAAGCGACTTGTATAGCGCTATTTTTCTTTTTCGCTTGAGGTCTCTGCTCTTGAACTCCCTACTGAGCCCGTAGTAGCATCGGTTTGCGAGCGTGATTCTTCTTCCGATTTCCAGGCTGATGTTGTTGTCGCCGGTTATCATCAACAACAGCAACGTGTACTTCTGTTTCGAGGACACTAGGTACTTCGTCTTGTCCTCGTTTACCGCAAAGCCCATCAGTTCCGACTGCCTCTCAATCTCTGAAAACGCCATGCCTACCGCTCGTTCGTTTTTACCGATAATGTCAATATCATCGGCGTATGCGAGTAGCATTACATCTTTAATAAAGATGGTGCCCGATCTGTTGGCATTTGGGCACCGGCGGAATATATACTCCATCAGCAGATTAAAGAAGTCACACGATAAGGTATCACCCTGCCTAAAACCTCTTTTGGTATCAAAAGGCTCGCAGAGGTTCGTTCCCATTTTGACGGAGCTTTGAGTGCTTCTCAACGTCATCATGCAAAGACGAACGTACTTTGCTGGTATACCAAGAAAACCTTGACCTAATCGGTGTCGAAAACGGCTTTGTAATCGACAAAAAGATGGTGATTTTCGATGTTTCTCTCATAGGTCTTCTCCAGGATTTGTCGTAGTATGAATATCGGTCTGTGGTGGATTTAACAGGTCTAAAGCCACACTGATAAGGTCCAATCAGTGTGTTAATAAGCGGTTTTAGACGTTCAGGAGGAAGGAGACTGATCCCGCGGTAGTTGGCGCAAGCTGCAGGGTCTCCTTTTTTAAAGATTGGGCATAGGACACTTAGATTCCAATCGTCGGGCATGCTTTCGTCAACCCATATACGGCAAAGAAGTTGGTGCTTGTACCTTACCAATTCTTCCCCTCCAGCCTTGAACAATTCAGCGGGCAGCTCATCAGCGGCTGGTGATTTGTTGCTCTTTAGCCTTTGTATGGCTAAACAGACTTCCTGTTGGGTCAGCTCTAGAGGCGAAATCATGTTCGTCATCACCTCCCAGTAGGTTGGAGAAGTAACTTCTCCATTTGTTAAGCGCCACTTGCGGATCGGTGACCAGGTTCCCGTGTTCGTCTTTGCATTGTGCGACTCTGGGCTTAAAACCTACGGTTAATTGCTTAATTTTTTGGTAAAATTTTCGAGTCTAACTCATGCCGAATAACATCTCTACTTCCTCGCGCATGCGCCTTTCCTGCTCATTCTTTTTTTCTTCTTAAGAGGCGCTTCTCCTCTTTCCTTTTTCTCCCGGTATCGCTCCTTAACAGCCCGCGTTGCTCCCGACTGCAGAGTTCTCCTGTAGGCTGCGTTTTTCTCTGCAGTAGAGCGTCGGCACTCCTCATCGTACCAAGACCGCCTTCGAGGGGACTCGGAGTATCCGAATATCTCCTTGGCAGCCGTACTCATGGAGTGTGATATTACGATTCCACTGTTCGCATATATCGGAAGAAAATGGGGAGGTTTCCCTGAGCAGCTGGGCGAGTTTAGCTTTGCTTAGCTTAGGCTTCAGAGGACCCTTGTGATTGCAGCTTCTCGACGTTTAGCTTTCGACGTGTGCCAGAGCGTGAGGCATGTGCCACACTGAGCCACGGCGTACCTTTGGGAGCAACCAGGCAATGATCCGAGTCTATAGTATGTTGGCCCTCGAATCGCACGCACCCCCCCGCTTTAGCCCAAACCCCTCGACCCCTCCTTCCGCTTTCCGTTGGCGCATAAGCACAGATGAGCTAATATGACAGAGTGGCCTAGTCTATCACTCACTGCAAAGCCGCACCCAAACTCGTGATTTGAAACATGCCCGCTGTAGTATATCTCCCAGGGGGTGGTGGTTTCTGTTCTGTCTTCTCTTTTGGTGGCGTTATTATCTTGCTCCCATGTCTAATCCGTCGCATTTCTTGGAGTGATGTAACATCCCACAAATATTTCTTGACTACCCGACGCACTAACCCCATATATTATACCCTGTAGGGAATGGCGGTTCGCCGCTCACATTAGTCAGCAGCAAATGCGGGTGCATTGGCACTGCTTCCGGTGGTCACCACGAGGAGGTGTGAGACGAAGTAAGCCAGGATCACGTTGGGTTCGCCAAGTTGAACCGATCAGCAGCTTTACCTGACCACATACGACCCCATTAGGTCCAGAAGCTCTAGGACTAGAAGTTCTGAACCACCACTGCACCACTTTATGTTAAAGCGGTACATGAAAACTTTGTGAGACCGTTTATGCTAAAAAATGTCAAACTTTAGTTTGGAATTCACAGATTTTAGCTGTCTGGTTTTTTATTTCGTATTATTAGTGCGACCAGTTCCCGAAATATATATACCCGCGAAGACTACTCGGTATCTCAATTGCAAGTACTAGGTATCTTCCTGTAGTGCATGTGTTTGCACTGGCAATTGCCCCGTTGCTTGGGTAAATGGCCTTCCAATTTGATCTCACACTTTTTGTACTGAACTTACACCAAGAAGCCCGTCCAAAAGCATGTATTTTTTATCCTAATTGCACGAAACAACCTGAGAAATGTTGCCCTCTTCCCTGCCTCTCACATTGAGATGGCTTAAAATGTTCGGCCATAAATAAATTTTATTGTTTGCACTTAAAATTCTTACAAATCGCCAGAATGAAACAGGCTTTCGGCTGGCGAGTTCTGTTAGGAAAATGAAAGTCGTAGAGTGGAAATAATAGCACAGTGGACCGCGAGCGTTTTGGCCAGCGTCTTGGCTAATGAAAAAGAGGCCATGGAGCGGCGGATCATGCCAGCGCCCTGCGTTTTGTTTTCCCCGCCGAGTAATTATGCAATCACAATTTGGCGTGGCTTGATTGCATGTACCTGGCACGAGCACTACTTTCGGCTGAGGCTTCGTCCTTCGCAGTCTGACATTACAAATTGTTTGCCATAGCCCGGAAAATGCTTTGCTATTTGTAAAAAAATGTTAATTTGATTAATTTCCATTCCATTTTGATGTGGCCTTTTGGTTGTTTTGCGCCACATTAAAATCATTTTTCAAAAAGGGAAAAACTCGCGTGACATACATACACGTTTGGATGATTCACCTTCTCCGCGCAGTGCCTGGGCCATTTCCCAATTAGGATAATCGTCGTCGGGAAATGTTAATTTAAATGTGAGCGATTGTGCCTGCCTTCGGCTGTTGCTTCTGCTTCAGTTCGTGGTTCGAGGCTTCCGTGTGGCCCAGGAGTTGCGTGTTCTATGCGGGACATGGGATTTGTCCAATGGGCCCGTGACTTTTGTGTAAGCGCTTGCCTAAGCTTCGTTCCGAATGGGATTCTCTCGTGACCAGTGTCAGTGATTGAGTAATGCGACAAACACTATTGTACTTTGGACTGATTACAGTTGTTGGGGACAATGTTGGTGAATTGAGTTTAAATTGATAATTGAAGGATCAGCAAGTAGAGTCTCAGAAGCGGCTTTCCTCAAAGACTCTTCGGTTTCGATGAGGGCTTTATGAGCAGTTGTAGTTGGAATCGGTTGAGTACTACTTGGACTTTTCTTTCCGCTCCTGAGCGCTCTTCTTTCGGCGGCGTTGAACTGGTTGGGCATTAAGAGCGGCAGCTTGCAGTGCATCGCCCAGCGTGTAAGCGTTTGGTGCCTGTGTAGGCTAATTATTTTGGGAATATAACGTGTGTACGGGACTCCACTTACCGAGTTGGCATAATTCATTCTCTGGGCGTAGGTCAGGGTGTCCCACTCACGAAACGCACTCTGTATTGCATCGTTTGGCAGCATTTCCGCGTGTTGCTGCCTATAGATATCCAGGAAGTTCCGGTAGCAGGCAGCCGGGATCTCAGCGTTCTGAAGTCGACCTTGAGTGTTGCCCATGGTTAAAAACTAAACAATTTTTCTCACTTGGCTAGTAAATAAATTAAAATATTAAAACGAACAATTTGGTGTGTAGCTAACGAGAGCTGGAGACTGAATGATACGAGAAGGCCTGAAGCTTGACATATGCCTTGAGGGGCCTACTATGATAGTTTTGCCACTTCCTTTCACAATCATCGACAATCTTATCGCTGGGCTAACGAAGTAACGCCATTAACCGTCGCGTTTGCGACAACAAACAACAATGCCATAAATAGGGCCAACAACCGGCCATTAGGCAGCCAGCTTACTGCGACAGGGCCACAGCGACAGCCAGGTGAAGCCTAATGAAATTCCCTAGAAACATGTTCTCGCCTGATAAGCAACCATTGGTCAATTTGCCGGCGGGGGATGAATGGAAGGAGCAAACGGCATGCAACATACGGCGAAATGTGCACCGCACAGGCAATGCCGCGGAAGCGAGCGTGACGCCCTCCTCTATGGGAAGTGGGAATATGAAAAGCTGCAAAGGCATAAAGTCAAAGTCATTTGCAATGCAGCGCCGTAAATTATTTTACACGTCCCAGTTACTACAACTTGGCAGGATCGATTTTAGCAAAAGGATATTTTATACAAGTTACGCAACACAAGATTTTGGATTAAAAAGGGAATAGTATGAAAATCCAAGTAAGATATGTGCCGGCAGTACAAAGTGGGGCAAATCAATCATCCCCTGAATGAATGAATAACTTTGGGTTCTGCTTGTGGGTTGTTTGTTGGGCTGTTTTCATCAAATATTTTTAACAGAATTTAATAGAAAGAAAAAATGAAATATTTTAAATACAGAACTAAAAGTTTTCAATAAATTCTTTTCTTTTGAAATGTATTTGTGGCGACATTTTTAATGTTTAACTAGTGAGTTTAGCTGTCAAAAAGTTAGGGACTTTAATTGGAATGAGAACTTAATTTCAAATGACAACCTGGGTGGAGAACTAATAATATTAATCATTCTTCCAATTTGGAATTGTCGATGGAACTGCGAATATAACATTGATTTGAACTTATAACTGTCCTTAAGACGCTTCAAGTCGAGGAACTACAGACAGTCGGCTCAACCTGGCATTGATATAAATAATAAGTCTCTTCTACAAAATTTCAAAATGCGATTGCTATTCAGAGTAAATTAGAAACGACAGCATTTTATTTAACACAGAACAAACCAAATTATATTCAAGCATCCCTATCACCAGTGGACTTTGCTATCAGCTTAAATAATTAAGTCGCTAATTTTACCAAATTTTAATCCCAACTTAAGTCGAAAATTGTAATAATGCAAATTCTAACCTAATTAGAGTGAAAGATAAACATAAAAATGTTATATTTCTGACATAAAACTAAAAAAAGTGTAGGTTTTGTACGCTTGCGATGGCTGTGAGCGACAAGTCGCTCTACCACTTAGGCAACTTTGATGCCTTATTTCTTCCCTAATAACACTTTTAATTGGAGGGGTCCTCATTACTGAACCATTGTGTGAGAATGAATTTGAGCTGGGATCTCTAGCCTGGATGTCTCCGAGAGGTTGAGTAGCAGAGGTTGACCAAGTGTCCTGAGTCTAATTCTACTCAAGGCAGGGCAATGGCACAGAAGGTGTTGTACCGATTCCCCCTCTTCTTCGTATCCGCAACTTCTGCAGAAGTCATGGTAATCGTGACGCTCTAAGTGTCCCTCCCGATTATAGTTCCTTCGGCAAATTGTAAATATGCTAATTATTCTAAGGGTGATTTTTAGCTATTATCTTTTTTGGCAACACTGGCTTAATCAGCTCACGCACGTTTCGTGTTTTGTTTCACTGTCAAACATCTTCAGTTTGGTCTATAATTTAACCATGAATCGTCTTACAAACGAACAAAGCTTGCAAATTATTGAATTTTATTATCAAAATGCGTGCTCTGTTAAGAAAGTTCATCGCGCGCTTCTTCCATTTTATGGTCAGTTTAATCGACCCACTGAAGCGGCTATTCGGGCTATTGTGACTAAATTTCGTACCAAATTTACAATGTTGGACATTAAACCACCAACACGCTAACGTAGAGATCGAACTGAAGAAAATATCGCAGCTGTATCGGCCAGTGTTAATGATGACCATCAATTATCGATTCGTCGCCGTTCGCAGCAATTGGGCCTCTGTTACTCAACAACGTGGAAAATTTTGCGGAAGGATTTAGGTGTGAGGCCTTTCAAAATACAGCTGGTTTTGCAGCAAGAATTGAAGCCGAACGACCTACCGCAACGTAGAATTTTTGGTGAATGGGCTCTTGGAAAGTTGGCCAAAGATCCACTTTTATTTACCGAAAAATTTGTCTTCAGCGACGAAGCTCATTTTTGGCTCAATGGGTACGTAAATATAAGCAGAATTGTCGATTTTTGGAGTGAATATCAGACAGAAGCATTGCAAGAGCTACCAATGCATCCAGAAAAAGTCACAGTTTGGTGCGGTTTATGGGCTGGTGGCATCATTGGACCGTACTTCTTCAAAGATGATGCGAATCGTAACGTAACTGTGAATGGTGAGCGCTACCGTGAGATGATATCCAACTTTTTTTTGCCCAAAATGCAAGAGCTTGACTTGCATGACATGTGGTTTCAACAAGACGGTGCCACATGCCACACAGCACGCGCAACAATGGACTTATTGAGAGGCGAGTTCGGTGAACATTTTATTTCACGTTCGGGACCGGTCAATTGGCCGCCTAGATCGTGCGATTTAACGCCTTTAGACTATTTTTGTGGGGCTATGTTAAAGCTCATGTCTATACAGACAAGCCCGCTTCAATTGACGCATTGGAAGACAACATTGAAGCATTTATTCGTGAGATACCGGCCGAAATGTTGGAAAGAGTATGCCAAAATTGGACTAAGCGGATGGACCATTTGAGGCGCAGTCACGGTCAACATTTGCATGAAATAATCTTCAAACATTAAATTATTTGGACCGTACTATCGATTCAAATAAAGATTTCATGCATTTTTCTGAATTTTATGTGTTTTTTTTTTTAAACTTTTCCATAGCTCTTAATCCAGACTTTACTATCATAAGTTTATGTTATGGCGTCTTTTTGGGAGATCTGCCTGCAATTATAAGAATTTATTTTGTGGGCTACAGGCAATAAGTCCCCAAACGATAAAACGAAATAAGGCCCCAAATTTGGGGTGTTATTTCATATGAAATAATACCCCAATTTCAAAAATTTAATAGCACCCCAATTTTTTAAATATTATTAAATTTGGGTTTTTAGTAAGAAATAGTGAAATGGGGCTCTAAAATTAAATGCATGTATTTAAAAAAAATTATGGAAAATTTGTTCAAATTATAAATTAAATTTAAGCTTGTATAAAACTTTCTGTTTTTACGTAAATCAAACTTTACTTAGTCTAAGAACACCTGGAGTTAAGATAATTAAGCGTTATTAAAGTTCTTGGATTTTATTCCCTTTTTATCAAAAATAAGAAAATGAAATACGATCCTAAAAAATCATATTAAAATTGACGTCTTATTTCCTGATGGAAATGAAATAAGGCCCCAAAAAATTGTTTTGCGGTTTTATTTCATTTCTTCTTTTGAGGACTTATTTCATTTTAAAATTTTATTTATGAACTAATGCCCCAAAAAAATGAGATAACGCCCCCAATTTGAGAAAATCGTTGTTTTTTGTTATCCGTATAAATTTTTGGGGCCTTATTTCTTGGGGCCTTATTTCGCAGCGCCATAATTATAAGAAGTTTATGTCTCAAATGTCAAACCTCTATCTCCTACCATACAGAGTATAAATAGTGTATGTCCTTGTAGAAATTTTGGGAAAATCGGAACACAGAATTGTTGCATTGATTCCCGAGAATTTGTTGTTCTATTTTCATACACCTTTGTTAAAATTTCAAGGGAGCCCAAATTTTTCTGTAGATAGTTTACGTCCCGAACATTTTTGGATCGGGGGTGTTAGATTAACCATGCTTTAGAATAGGGACTGCAAATAATGTACTGGTGCTAGCGCATAGTTGTAGAGAATCGAGTTCGAATCCTGTAATGGGGAAGGGTTAAGTTAGATTTAATAAATAAGTATCTACATACAGCTGTGAAAAAATAATAGCTCCACCACCATAAAATCAAGGCTGCAAACCGGTCCTGAACCGAACCCCTTAGAACCGGTTCGGTTCGGGTTTTGTCGGTCCGACGAACCGGACCATGAACCGAACCCCTAAAATTTTTGACTCCTCGAACCTGAACCCGAACCGCACCACTTTTTCTAAAAATTAGGTTCGGTTCACAAAATTAAATGGTTTTTTTTAAAGACATGTACAGGGAAATATTGAAAATCTATAGAAATTTTAGTAAAACGATTGTGCTTTGAATTAAGCTTGTATGACTTTTTATATAAATTGTTTACTAGATAATTTGGAAGGAAACCGTTTGAATGAAATCGACACTGCTTTGAACAATGAACATAAGGTTAAATTCGATTAATCTAAGCCATTTGACCTAGTAACCGAGCATACTTGTTTAACTTCACATATGTACATTAGACCGGGCTTTTTTCCATACGATTTTCCAAATGTTAAGATCTTTGCACAACATGGATCAAAAATATTTTATAGAGAATTTATCAAAACTATAAAATCAGATATTTTGAGGTTTGATGGCCTCTCCAAGGTTTTAAGACTTCCAATATCCCCTATCTATAACCGTCGACAAAAGCAAATATGGTTTGGGCAGAAAAATTACGTATTAATGACAACTTCATAGCGAAAGAGAAATGCAACTAAGAAGAATGCAACGTTAATGAAGGTTGCTCATGTGAATCAAAAGCTTGATTTGCACGATGACGAAGATAGCTCAATAAATTTCCGGAGGACTCTATAATTACAGTTCGTTGTGCTGCACACACCTTAAATGTAGTAGTTAACTATTTTTTTAAGGAAGTTCAGATTGACATTAATAGAGTTCGCACACTGAGTAAGAAACTCTGTACTCACACTATTTTAAATCTTTTGCATAGAGAAAAATTGAATAAAACAGTGTTAGACTGTGTAACGCGTTAAAACTCATCCTTCAAAATTTGCGAACGCTTACTAACTCTCAAAGATTTTTGTATTCAGAGTTCTTTCTTAATGAGAGTTTTCCAAATTCAACTTTAAATGACTCAACGTCTGATTGCGAAGAAGAAAAATTTATGAAACAAATAGAAAGCAGTAAACAAATATCAAATATAAATGATGTTATAGATTCTTTTGAAACTTGTACAAGAGAAAATACATAGACAAATGTTTTAACATTTTGGAAAAGTCAAAAAAAACGAGGACTTAAGAAATATAGCTTTGACTATACTTGCTGTTCCAGCAACGCAGGTATCAGTTGAACGAGCCTTTTAAACACTTAAGTTTGTTCTTTCTGATCTAAGAGCTAGTATAGGTGAAGAGCTCCTAAAAGATATAATTCTTATTAACTTTAACTAAGCAGTTCTCATTTGTTGTAAATGTCAGCTAAAGAATTGAATAATTAAAATTGCTTTATTATAGTAATAAATGGAAAATATTTTGTTAGGTTCAAGTGAACCGAGGTTCGAACCAGAACCTTGGGTTCAGGGGTTGCAGGAACCGGTCCACGAACCGAACCTTAGACTTTACAACGGGTTCGAACCCCCGGACCGAACCTTCTGCAAAATTTTAGAGGTTTGCAGATTTCATAAAATTTAAAACTAAAACTGTATTGGTTTATGCAAATAATTTGATGAAATATGGCCGGAAAGTTCCGCAATTTGGCCTTTATAGCAAAATTTTCATCAAAATTTGTCCAAATTATTTGCCTGTGTGAACTTAGCCTTAGACCTTTTGCGTAATTTTCCATCATAGTATCAAGTCGTTCCAAAACAAAATCCTTCCCCTCCTCTGTGAAATGTATGTTTTATTTTTTTAAATTGGCGCGCAATAAATAAAACATAAGCCCAGCGAGTGGCAAGGCGCTGCCAACTCACTATTAGTGCCTTTCCCGCCGTCCCGGTGTGACCGTGGCGCAAATGCCCAAATTTAAGATCAATCTACATGAGACAACCGATTGCACAAAACCAACCTAGTGGCGAAATCTAGGTGGATTTCGATTGGAGCAAAAACAAGAACATGAGAAAACGGCCCTAAGTCCTGGCATCGTTTTACGGGAATTTTGGACCAGGACTCTTTAATTTCTTCCGAAAGTGATCCGATAGTGGTTGGCTTGGAAGCAGCAACTGCCTTCTTGACGTCAGACCACAGATTCCGGTCAGGCGACTGAGCAGTCCACTCCAAAACGTTCACAAAGTTAGCCCTGAACAATTACTTTGCTTTTCTGCTGGTTTGTTTGGGGTCATGGTCGTGTTGAAAGACCCATTCGAGCGGCATTTCGTATTCTGCAAAGAGTAGCATTACTGTCTCCATGATATTCACGTACACGTGCTGATCCATGATGGTTTTATCCAATGTATTGAACCTTCTCCATAGTAGGAAAAGCAAGACCATACCATTACACTACATCCTCCATGCTAAACGGTTTTTGTGGTGTACTTGGGTTTGTATTCTGTGTTTCTAGGACGTCTAACGTATCATTGATATTCCTTTCCACTAAACATAACCACTTTGGACTCATCTGACCATAGAATATTCTTCCATTGTTGGGTTGTCCAATTTGCATGATCCCTGGCAAACTTCTTGCGCTTAGTAAAGTGTGTCGAGTTTAAAAGTGGTTCATTTTTTGGGCTGCAGACTTTTGGGTTATGTTGCCTAAGATATCTGCGAACTATTTGGTCTATCGCACTTATTTATACTCCTTGTTGAAGGGATCCTTCTTGCTCTGACAAATCAGTTTTTGACATGTAAGGGGTCATAGATCGTCGATCTTTTCTTCATAGTTTAAGGCATTTTTAATCATTTTATTAAATCATCCTACCAATTGACCAACTTCTCTGCAAGTTTTTCCGTTCAATATCAATTTTTTGATAAGATCGGGCTTCTCCGCAGTTCACAGCTTTCCACGTCCCATTGTAATGATTATTAATAACTTTTACGATACACTCAGGGAAAAATTGCATAGTTTAAACTAATACAACATATTTAATTTTACTATGCCAATTTTTGTATTAAAATCAACTTATTTCTTCATTGATTTAAATATAAACACATTTTATGACCAAATTTTCGTTGCCCTTTGTAAATGAATAATCTGCGGAACTCGAACTTGAGAATTACAAGTGGTCTCATGTTTTTAGGCAGATGGTAAATACAATTCTATACAAGTTTTGTACGAGACGTTTTGCCACCTGCGCGCGGAATAGCTACTGATTTTTCAATGGACGCTGATCGAGCGAGACAGTTTTCTCAGTAAGTAAACATTTTTAAATTTAATCTCTATTATAAATTCTTGCTTTTCAGAGCACAACTAGTTAGTAGTGGCTCTAATTGGGTTTACCGCTCTTGACAGAACAAACCAAATAGATATACAAAGATAATAAAACAAATAAAAAAAAATAGGATTTATTTTTTTTGGATTATATTGGTTTTGTTATTTTTTATTTATTTCCAAAATACCCACCTTTTATTTTTTTTTTTTTTTTTTTTTTTTTTTTTTTTTTTTTTTTTAAATTTTTTTTTTTTTTTTTTTTTTTTTTTATTTTTTTTTTTTTTTTTTTTTTTTTTTTTTTTTTTTTTATAAAAGTGCAACGAGCTGTCACGATTAAGCTCGTTCACCCGTGCTATAAATGCGATACAAGTAAACTCATTGCTTGAAGCGCTCTGAGCTCGTTTAAGAAGTATGCACAAAACAATTGCACTTTTCAGTGGTATCCAAATCGATCAAGAACTCTGCCCGTCGAAGCAGTTAGAGAAAAACGAATCGTGTAACAGCAGTTGATCATGATTTCAATTTTAAATCAATAGATTTTTGGCTACCTTACCTTAGAGATCAGCTGAGAGATCCTGTGACCTATATCGCAGATATCTAGAATATGACAAATCCTGTGCTGCAATCTTTCCAGCTTCTTTGTCACACACCTGAAGCAAGCGGCAGATTGCACTACAACCGGCAACTCAACTTTCTGGCATTTATCTTTATGAAAAGAAATCGCTCCACGCTCTGCCCCCCATTGTTTTATCCAGTGCTGGCAGGCTCCGCCACGTTTCCGTCGTCGCGTATTTCTGCGCTGAATTTTATGCAACGATTGCCAGCGCAGCTCAGCTCGGCTCCTTTCAGTCCTCACTCTGGCTTTGTGTTTGCCTACAAAAACGAACGAGATAAACTTTTGTTCTGCCTGAACTTTGTCGTCGTTGTTTTGCCGCTGCTTTGGCATTATAATTTCTACGCGCTTTATGAAAATGAGTTGAACATAATACAAATCTCCGGCGGGGGGTGGGGGGAAAGTTGGGCAAATTGTTTTTAAATTTCTGCCTTGGTTTTCGGTGACACGCGCCATAACGTCACAATGGCCGGCACATCATGTCATTAGAATACAAATTGAAATTGAAGGCCCCAGCACAGTGAAGCCTCGGCACGCAGGTACTGCACTGTGTTGATTGAAAAACTATGCACTTCACTCACGTGCCGCACGCAGAGAGGCGGATGGTATCGGGCATAGACATACTTTTCCAATTTGCGGAAAATGAGCCACTCAAGCAATCAGACCCACACCCACCCAATCACTCAATCCCACTCCGAGTCCAATCGTAACCGAAACCCACCCACCAGCAGTCTCACCAGCAGCCATCAGCGCCATGAATTATGCAAATCTCTTGCGGCCAACATCACGAACTCGCCCGGCCCGTGTGCAGAAAAAATCAAACAAAATCGATTGATGTACAAATTTTTCTCAACATCCGCCCACCGTTTTCTGGCAAGGAGGCCACCTTTTGATTTGTGAGCCAACGACAGGCGTTGGGCCTACTCCTAAATTATGTAGATTTGTTTTAGCATAATGCTGCTGCTGCTGCCACGATTTGTTTTTTGGCTGCGCTTTAAACCGCCATTAAGTTGCGTCCATAAATATCAGGCCGCCCACCCCCAATCCCCCTGCCACTGCCCCTGTCCCGGCTCCGTTAGAGGGAATTATGTAAATTTATATGGTCACAGCATTGCCCTTTTGCTGTTCCCTCTGAAGACTGTGTAAATTTTATTGAATTTTTGTGCGTTGGCCGGGCAACTTATCAAGGCGGAGCTGGCCATTTGAACTGTGCGTTGCCATGGGAGCGGCCGGACATATGAAGCGCCTTTGTCATTTAATTTGCTTGCATTTTTGGTTCAATTTGGGATTTGATTGGAAATAGTGGAAACTTTTGTGCGTTTTTTCTGGGAGGAAATCAAATCAGCTGAAAATTAATTTAATTCGCACTTTCTACGTCAAAGTTTGGTGGCTTTATGATTTGCTTGTGTAGAGTTTCTTTTCTTCTCTGGCAGTGGAATTTTAATTATAAAAGTTTGAATCTTTGCTCGCCTTGACGCCTTCTGGTCGGGCCTGGGAATCGCTCCCAACTGTTATTAGTTGCAGCCTAGGTGGCGTGGGGGGGGGGGGGTGCGGCAGCCGGGCTCTGCACTTTGCCAATTTCACCAATATTAATTATGATTTCATTTTTGCAGTTAGCAGTTTCTTTTGCCAGCAATTCTTCATGGCAATGAATACCAATTGCCAAGCCCGGCCAAGCCATGTGAGCGGGGGCGGCGCCGCTTTGTGGGGGCTTGTGGGGGCCACTTAATTAATTTTACATTGCTCCGAGTGCACTGCGCTGACTGTCAGGGAAGTGTTCAAATGATAAACGAGCTAATTAATATGCGCCAAAAACTTGTCCCACGGCCAAGCAAAATAGCTGGAAACGGTCTCCGCTGCTCCAATTATGCGATGTGATTTGCAAACATTTCACAGCGCACTTCTGCGGGCAGTTCAACGACACAAATTTCATTAAAATTCATATGAAATATATTGAGAGTTGCATGCATAATGGTCACTAAGTTGGAAATGTCCACAAAACTTACCCAGGGCCCCACCCACGCACCGCTTCCTCCAAACATGCAAATGCGAGCAGTGGCAGCGGCCACGACATCCGCCCATCCTGTACTTCCGAATGCAACTTGGCAATGGCATCCCAGAGCAGACCTTGTGTGCGTGTGTGTGTGTGTCAGGAGCTGCTCAAGTAGTTGGTGCACCCCATAAAATTTCATGCATAAACTTTTATAAAATGCTAAAAGTTTTTTTTTATAATTTAAACTGGGCACGTATGCCCTGTCCAGCTTCTTGTTTGAGAGGGCTTAGAAACGCTCGAAGAGTCAGAAATATTAAAAATGCTTCGGCTGAAATGGCTTAGATAATATTAAAAGCTCGACCGTAAATTGTGCAAGTTTGAGTCCAGCACTCCAGGCAATTGCAACATTTATGCACTCGTTGACCTACTGTGTTCAGTGCTTCAGACCATTCATGGTTATGATTTTGATAAAAATACGAGAATTCAGAGGCAAATTTGTAGAGGACTACATTGCTCAAGTGCTATTTGATCGAAGCTAGATTTGTAAATTTTCGTAATAAACATGTATTTTTTTATACTCTGTACCGAAGGTTTATGCAGAAGTGTATAACAGGGGTAAGGAATGATCTCCGACCCACTAAAGTATAAACCGAATGTCGATATAGCCATTTGGCCCCACTCCCGCCCCCGCAATTGGGAAAATACGCATCTCCCACAATTTTGTAGACGAATGGTTCTTACCTCCGATTGCTGAAGAAATGATAAAGATCTGATGAAGGATACTCGCCGAAGCGGCGATGGGCAGCACTTCGTACACTTTATGATGGTTTTTTGTGTGGCCTCTAACTAAAATTGATTGATTGATTTAAAAAACAAATGAGAAAGTCGTTCAAGCCCGACTATAATAAACTCTGTACCTAGAGTAGGAGCTGAATGCAGTGCTGCTGCTGTGCTCATCTCTAAGTTTCTTTCTCTCTCTCTCAGTTACTGACTATTATCTCTCTCGCACGCCCAAACGGAAAATAAAACCTAAATTTGACGGATTTTCTTTATTGAAAGTGCGTACTAAGACGGTTGTTTTGGGCTTCACCCGATAAGTCGAAAAAGCGTCGGAAAAGTTTGTATGGGAAAAATCTTCTTTCTCATCCGATTGTCTTCTTTTTAATTCGCGAACTAATTCGACCGTGTTTTCCGCTTTGGGTAAATCCTCCCACAAATGAAAATTTGCTAAAGTCCGGCTTAAACTCGGTTTTTAAGATAAATTCCAATTTTAAATATAATTTTTCTATGTTAAAATTTGACCTGACGTTCAAAATTTGCCAAATTCTCTAAAAAACTTTTTTTCATCCTTTAAACTTGTTTCAATTAATTACAAATATTTAAATGTATTTTCTAATTAAAATCTCACCTGACATCGAAAATTCCGAAAATTCACTTCTATAAACTTTTTTCATCCGCTTGCTTAAACTCTGTTTTTTAAGACAAAACAAATAATTAAAAATGTATTTTCAATGTCGGAAATCCGCCCCCAGCTAAAATGCCCGAAATTCTACTTAATGTGGTGAATGTGGCGGGAGGTTGGGTGGGGATGCGGAGGAACGTGGGTGGGATGTGGGTGGTATGCAGATGTGAAGTGGGTGGGATGTGGGCGTAAGTGGTCGGATGCGGGTGGGATGTGGACGGGAAGTGGGCAAAGTGGGTGGGAGGTGAGTGGGGAACTGGGGGAATTGGGTGTAAAGTGGGTGGGTTGTGGGTGGACTGTAGGTGGAAGTGGATGGGATATGGATGGGATGTGGGCGGAAAGTGGGGATGTGATGTATGTGGGCAGAAGTGAGGGATGTGTGAAATGAGGGCTGGAAGTGGGAGGTTGGGTGGGTTACGGAGTGTGGGAGGGAAGTGAGTGGGAATTGGGTGGAATTGCGTTGAGGGATGGGGGTGGGAGTTGGAGGAAAACCCATCAGCAAAAGAGCATCTGTTGAAGGCCGGCTCCGTTTGCTTATAAATTGAGAACCGCTCATCCGATTTTTATCATTTCTTTGGCAAATCGATACACATTGCTAATGACTAACTACCTCTATAAGGTACGAATCTATATACTGTAGGGAGATATGACGTTTTTTCAAAATTGGGGGGCGGGGGGGGCGTGGAAAAAATTGAAAATAAACTTGATCTGCAAGTATAAGAAGTTTATGTCCCATTCGTGTCAAACCTCTATCTCTTACCATCTCTGAGATCTGTTGGTTCATACGGACTGACGTACGGACAGACGGACATGGCTATATCGATTTGGCTGTTGATGCTGATCAAAAATATATATACTTTATAGGGTCGGATATTATTCTTTCTCCCTGTTACATACTTTTGCACAAACTTATTATACTCTATGTAACTTCGGTACAGAGTATAATTACAATTCGTTAAAAACTTTCAAAATAAGCTCCTTCTGCGTCGATGCAGCGCTACCAGAGCGATTTCCAAGCATTGAAGGCGTCACGGAAGGCATTCTCCGGAATAGCCTTGAGAGCCGCGGTACATGCTGCTTGGATCCCCTCTGTCGTCTCAAAATGCTTGCTTGGGAGCACTTTTGGGACCATCTTCGCGCACACCTTGCGCATGTTTAAATGCTCCTTCATAATGTCATGAACCAACGATTAAACGAATACTTAGTCGACGGTCCGAGTTCAAAACTTTGCGATTTACCGAGTCTCAACCAGAATTTAATCGCGTACCTCTTGCTAAGTTTGCACCCTCACAAAACACGTTGTGTTTCTCTCTCGGGTGCTCGGAGACAACTGACCAGCCGCTTAGTATTTGGCTAGAGACGCCCTCTACCGTAGGCGGAAAATCCCTTTTATTATTCTCTCTTTTTTTTTTTTTTTTTTTTTGTAATCTCTGTTTGAATCGTCTTTTCAGTAACAATAGGACCATTCAGTAGTTTAGTTTTTTATGATTGCCGATTTTACCTGCTGAATACAGTGATTACCGATTGGGATTGGAAAATTTGACAATCGTGTTTGCTGTATAGAAATCGAACAAAACGTATGATTGGTTAACGATTGCTCGGTCAGCCTACATTTGTGCAGAGATTCATATGATAAAACTAAACCCGCAGAGTATTTAAAAAGTCTGCAATCAATTCCAATTTAGTCGGCTAGAATGCGGCCCATGCTCACAATTCCCAGCGAACAGTTTAATAAACTTTCTACACAAAAGAGAATTGTTTGAATACCGGTAAAAATAGAAGTCCCGAACTTTATTCCATTGGGGGTTAATGTTGAAAATTAACCGCTCGGACCGTTCAACCTCGCTACGCAATTACCCTTTTATAGGATATGATAAAATTGCCCGGATGTTTGTAACGCATAGAAGGAAGCATCTCCGACCACATAAAGTATATATATTCTTGATCAGCATGACGAGCTGAGTTGATATAGCCATTTCCGTCTGTCCGTCTGTTTCTATGCTATCTCATCCGTCAGTTTTAAAGCTATCTTAACCAAACTTTTCAAAAAGTCTTTTGGTACAAATACGCTGCACTTTTGTCGAAACCGGATCGGATGACTTTAGCATATAGCTGCCATAGGAGCGATCGGTTGATAAAGTAGTTCTAGTGAGAAAAACTTTTTTGTTTTCAATGCTATCGCTACCAAACCTCGTATTTATGAGTTTTTATGCTTTCACAGAGTTTCAGCAAGTTTTATGCAAATCGGGCAACTATATGGGCATAGGTGCCATACAAAAGATAGGTCTAAAAAAAGTTTTAGTTTGGAAAACTTTTTTGTTTTCAATGCTATCGCTCCCAATTTGTTACTGATCAATATAATATGCTAACACATAATTCTGTCAAGTCTGATCTAAATCGGATGACTATAGCATATAACTGCCAAAGGAATGATCGGTCAAAAATATGGTTTTGAGTAGGGAAAACTTTTTTTTTGTTTGTACGTTCCAGTTATAAATATTAGCTGTCTCAACACAATTTTAGAGAGCATGGTCAAAATCGGATGAATATATCATTATAGCTGCCATAAAAAAAAAAAATGGGAGAAATATATCATGCTCCAAGGGTATAATAACTTCGGTCGAGCCGAAGTTAGCTCCTCTATTTTCTAAATAAAACGCACTTTTGGAAGCCATTAGTTCCTATGGCAGCTATAAGATATAGTCATCCCGATCAATCAATTCCGACATATTAGCAGTGTGCAGTAAAAGAAGACTCAAAGTTTCAAAGCTCGATAGCTTTAAAACTGAGGACTAGTTTGCGTAGAAACAGACAGACAGACGGACAGGCAGACGGACGAGGACAAAGCTCAATCAGCTCAGCTCGTCACCCTGATCAGAATATATATAGCAAAAGGGACCGAGAATTACTGTTATGATATTAAATTTTAACCAAATAAGTCACGGTGAAGGGAGTTAGCTACGAATACGAGAAATGTACCATTGTTCAAGTCTTTGCAAGCACTATGAAATTAGGACATTAAGGGTTATTCATAACTTTTAAAATATAAATTTTTTTAACTGTTATTTTATAATTTTTATATAAAAGTTTTTTTATAACAGTTATTTTTACAAAAAAAATTGATTATAACTGTTATTTGTCAACGTTTATTTTTAAAATCACAAAATAACAGTTATTTTGCAACTTTTATTTTAAAAGTTAAAAATAAACGTTGAATTGCAATATTTGCGAAGTTATGCAAGCTATTGGGACATAAAGTTGCGTATGCACGTACCTTGAGTCCTACTACCACCATGCCGATTTTGGTTCAAGTCGGATGACTATTACACATACCTGAACTAAGAACAAATTGTCGCTTATATGCAATCCAATGACAGATAAAATATATTATTAATAATATATTGTGGCTCGTGAGCCACAACACTCGGCTGTGAGCTGTGAGCTACAGCTCGTAAGCTGGGAGCCATTAACCGGCTCTCGGCTCGTGAGCCATAGCACGTGAGCCGCTCTCGGCTCGTGAGCCCCAGCTCTCTGTTCTACGCTGGGAGCCACAGCTCTCTGTTCTACGCTGGGAGCCACAGACTGTGTGGTTCGCGAGTTATTCTTACCTATTTACCGTGACTGCCGACTTTTAAAATCGCGTAATAATACCAATGAGGATTCAAAATAGAAAAAAAATGAAGAACGTTATCACCAATCAAGTGAAAAATCCTGGCAGGATCAATGCTTGAGCGCAATTTGAAGCTAACGGATCTCTATGGTAATAAGACCGCTAATTACTTAAGAAACTGCTTTTCAATGTAAAAACAGAACTACATTGCTCTGTTTATGACACAACTGAACCGCGACAATCACCATGGAAGATCAATGCTAAAGAATAAAAACGCAATATGTCTTCAACTGTGATGCAAAACAAACATGGCTATATCGACTCGTCTATGGACGCTGGTCAAGAATTAATATGATTTATAGGGAGGGCATTGTTACTATTTTTGATCCTCTTCGGTATTTTTCCGCGATTAAATGATTTGTCAGTAACGGAAAGTGGTTTGAAATGTTCCTTGTGATCTGGACTATGTTCTTTAACATTGGTCCTCCATGGTGTATATCGCGGTTCAGTAGTGTCATAATCATGACTGTGTTATTATAATTTGTGGTATTGGAAAGGAGTTTCTTTAGTAATTAGCGGTCTTATTACCATGGACAACCATTAGCTGCGAATGGCTCTTATGCATTGATCCTAGCATTTTTCACTTGATAGGGAGTACAATTTGTTTGGATTGTTACTATTTTTGATCCTCTTTGGTATTTTTGCGCGATTTATTGATTTGTCAGTAACGGAAAGTGGTTTAAAACGATTCTTATGATCTTGACCATATTCTTTAGCATTGGTCTTCCAACGTGTTTATCGCGGTTCTTCTTCTTGATTGGCCCGATGCATGCATCACAACCGTTCGACGGTCTCGGCCGCTGCAATCAATGTCCGCCAGTCGCTTCTGCTCCGTGCGAGCTGGGACCAGTTGGTCACACCAAGCTTGGCAATGTCTGCCCGAACCTGGTCATCCCATCTTAGTCGAGGTCTTCCCCGCCTGCCTCTTCCTCCGTAGTCAGCCGCCTTCGAATAATAAGCTTTCCTTACTGGAACTTCTTCGTCCATCCTGGTGACATGTCCTAACCAGCGCAGCCGCTGTTGCTTTATCGCGGTTCAGTATTGTCATAAACAGGGCAGTGTTATTATGTGTGGTCATTTGTAAAATTTAAAAGCAGTTTCTTAAGTAATTAGCGGTCTTATTACCATAGAGATCCGTTAGCTTCAAATTGCGCTCAAGCATTGATCCTGCCAGGATTTTTCACTTGATTGGTGATAACGTTCTTCATTTTTTTTTCTATTTTGAATCCTCATTGGTATTATTACGCGATTTTAAAAGTCGGCAGTCACGGTAAATAGGTAAGAATAACTCGCGAACCACACAGTCTGTGGCTCCCAGCGTAGAACAGAGAGCTGTGGCTCCCAGCGTAGAACAGAGAGCTGGGGCTCACGAGCCGAGAGCGGCTCACGTGCTATGGCTCACGAGCCGAGAGCCGGTTAATGGCTCCCAGCTTACGAGCTGTAGCTCACAGCTCACAGCCGAGTGTTGTGGCTCACGAGCCACAATATATTATTAATAATATATTTTATCTATCATTGGATTGCATATAAGCGACAATTTGTTCTTAGTTCAGGTATGTGTAATAGTCATCCGACTTGAACCAAAATCGGCATGGTGGTAGTAGGACTCAAGGTACGTGCATACGCAACTTTATGTCCCAATAGCTTGCATAACTTCGCAAATATTGCAATTCAACGTTTATTTTTAACTTTTAAAATAAAAGTTGCAAAATAACTGTTATTTTGTGATTTTAAAAATAAACGTTGACAAATAACAGTTATAATCAATTTTTTTTTGTAAAAATAACTGTTATAAAAAAATTTTTTATAAAAATTATAAAATAACTTAGTTAAAAAAATTTATATTTTTAAAGTTATGAAATAACTGTTAAGTCTCAATTTTTATTTTTAAAGTTATTTAATAACTTAATTCAAAACATTTGGATAAAAATTAGGGTGTTCACTTTGTTGAGCACACATAGGCATAGGGAAGAAGTTTAAGCATTTCCCTGTGTAAGCAGACCCTGACTACGAAAAGTCGGTCGCTTGTGCCCAAACAGTGTGCCCATATTTGGTTTAGAATAATTGCTATAATTCGCTTGCTTTCCATTCCAGAAGAATATCTTTAATGCTTTACGTAATTGTGCACAAATTTCGTGCACAGAGGGCTGTTAACAATACTAGTCAGGCAAACCTGCCCAAGTGCCTATGTGCTCAACAAAGTGAACACCCTAAATATTTTCTGTTTTTCCATTTTGAGCATGAATAAACAAACGGCTGGGGTACCGACTCTGGAACAGGCAACACAAAGTCATGTGAAAAATATGATTCCTCCAAACTCACACCATAAATGTGAAGTGTTTGGCACAGAATATTGAAATCGTTTGAATTCAAATGGCATATCAGTTGGAATCATAGGGATACGCGGTATCAAACAAACTTCTCTTTTTGATTTAGCAGTTAACATCGTAGCTTCAATCAAATTTGGTAACAACTGTTTTTACTGCCAATCTGGTACCATTACGCAATTTTGGTGGATTAATATTTTTCAATAATAAAGGGTGATTTTTTAGCCATTATCTTTTTGGCAACACTGGTTTAAACAGCACCTCACGCACCTTTCGTGTCTTTTTTCACTGTCAAACTTCTTCAGTTTGGTCTATAATATACCATGAATCGTCTTACAAACGAACAACGCTTGCAAATTATTGAATTTTATTATCAAAATGCGTGCTCTGTTAAGAAAGTTCATCGCGCGCTTCTTCCATTTTATGGTCAGTTTAATCGACCCACTGAAGCGGCTATTCGGGCTATTGTGACTAAATTTCGCACCAAATTTACATTGTTGGACATTAAACCACCAACACGCTTACGTAGAGTGCGAACTGAAGAAAATATCGCAGCTGTATCGGCCAGTGTTAATGATGACCATCAATTATCGATTCGTCGCCGTTCGCAGCAATTGGGCCTCTGTTACTCAACAACGTGGAAAATTTCTCGGAAGGATTTAGGTGTGAAGCCTTTCAAAATACAGCTGGTGCAAGAATTGAAAACGAACGACCTACCGCAACGTAGAATTTTTGGTGAATGGTCTCCACTTTTTTACCGAAAAATTGTGTTCAGCGACGAAACTCATTTTTGGCTCAATGGGTACGTAAATAAGCAGAATTATCGATTTTGGAGTGAATATTAGCCAGAAGCATTGCAAGAGCTACCAATGCATCCAGAAAAAGTCACAGTTTGGTGCGGTTTATGGGCTGGTGGCATCATTGGACCGTACTTCTTCAAAGATGATGCGAATCGTAACGTAACTGTGAATGGTGAGCGCTACCGTGAGATGATATCCAACTTTTTTTTGCCCAAAATGCAAGAGCTTGACTTGTATGACAAGTGTTTTCAACAAGACGGTGCCACATCCCACACAGCACGCGCAATAATGGACTTATTGAGAGGCGAGCTTGGTGAACATTTTATTTCACGTTCGGGACCGGTTCGATTTAAAGCCCTTAGATCTTTTTTTTGTGGGGCTGTGTTAAAGCTCATGTCTATACAGACAACACCCCGCTTCAACTGACGCATTGGAAGACAACATTGAAGCATTTATTCGTGAGATACCGGCCGAAATATTGGAAAGAGTATGCCAAAGTTGGACTAAGCGGATTGACCATTTGAGGCGCAGTCACGGTCAACATTTGCATGAAATAATCTTCAAACATTAAATTATATGGACCGTACTATCGATTCAGTGGCCGTCTGTGGCCCAGCGGTTAGTGTGCTGGACTGCTGGGCGGAAGGTCGTGGGTTCGATCCCGCCTCTGAACATCTAATAATAAAAGTATTTTTATTTCTTTAGAAACTAGCTTTTACACATCCGGACACCTTCACCCAGCTATTGGCTCGAGCTGTGAAGTAACTAGCCATGAAAAAGCAATTTCTCAAACTGTGCCGTTCGGATCACGGCGTTAAACTGTAGGTCCCTTTCTCTTGTGCGAAAAATTTAAAGCACACACGCCAAGTGTAATACTGAGGCACTTCAGAAAATAAGAAATTTATCGCAAATGTATCAGTTTCTCATAATTGTGGTGGTTGTGCTGCACTTCCCAATACATTCACTTCCTTATAATATACACGTTGGCCATTCTGTCTTTTGTGCATTGGAAACAACCTCATCCTCCAGACAGCTTTATTACTACTAATAGCGCCCCATTTGATACTGATTTCCCAAAAATAAATGACTACAATGGTTCGGGTGGAGTTTCTTATGCTGGCAATCTCACTTTGCCATTAGCACAACACATGCCGGGCGTTACACCTGGAAAGTTAGCTGCATCATAATGTGGACATATTGCGTCCATCATTCCAGTGTATCCGTACATACTATAATCAATCTGACTATTGTAATGGTCATTACGTTCACGACGATGCATTAGCTTGTGCGCGTTCATCTGCAGTCTGTGATTGTCTTATTAATGCCACATCATTTGCATTACGCGTTCATCGACCTATATTTGCTCGTCTAACTCGTGGAATTTTTTTCCTTCATATAAAAAAGAATAAATCAAAAAATAAATAAATAATTCTGAAAAAGTTTCAATTTGACAGTAAAATCCCCATTAACAAAATGATCAGAATATTTTTTGAAATTATTTGTAACAAAATTACAAAAATGTATTATAATTTGAGAACCGCTCTACCGATTTTGTGCAAACTTCACAAAAACCTCTACAAAATAGTTTGAAAAAAGCCTAAACATTTGGTTTGGGTACCCCGTTTTGAGTAATAAAAATTTATCATTCATAAATATTATTTAATTTTTTTTTTATTAAGCTTAGAAAATTTGGAAAATTTGTCCGCGAAGTGTCGGAAAAGGCCAATGAAAAGTTTGAATGGGCCACTTGGCTGTGGCGCTCAAGCTTCATGTGGGCAATGGCAATGCTGTTTTGCTAAGAGCGCGAGAGAGAGTGAGCATGAGAGAAACCAACTCACACTCATGTTGAATGCATGATGGAACAAAGAAGGTGAGGCGCTCACTGAGAGCACAATCAGCTCCCGTCTAAACATTTTAGGGTGCAGTTGACACTTGAACTGACAGGTTGTGTGAGCGCACGCACTTCTTTTGTTTTTTTGATTTGCCGACGGAAATTTTAAGGGTGGTTTTTTTTGCACTGATCTCAATGTTGTTTATGTTGTTTCTTCATTACTTCTTTGCTCACACACATAAATTTGTGTGTACGTGAGACCTTCGTTCTCGTGTTTAC
>JAEIFU010000862.1:0-92922 GCA_018904235.1 Lordiphosa stackelbergi
AGCTGAGTAAGAGCGAGCAGGCAGGCCAACGGCAGCAGCAGCAGCTAAAAGCTACGAAATCCCTCGTTGGCACCTCGCTCCCCACCCCCTCTCAGCAATCCTTCCTTACACCCTAACCTCCCCATACCCCACCACACCCCCTTTAACCAGGTATCAACTGCATGCTGTGTCTATGAACAAGGAACGAGCATATCAACAGCAGAAATTGCGATTATTTTGGATTTATAAAAAGGCAAGTAGAACCAAAAGAGAGATACAATAATATGTGTGTGTGTGTAAGTATGTGTGTGAGAGGAGATGGAGAGCTAAATTGATTTCCAGTTTGATTAATTGCCGCTTGTATCTTTCGGTCTGTTTTTGTTTAAGACCAATTAAGGTGTTTCAGTTTAAGCCGATTTGTAATTAAATGGAGTCGCCTGCTCAAGCAATTAGATTTATTCAGTTGAATTTAATTGGAATTTTCCTTGTTAAATGACGCCTCATTGAATTTTCCAGGCAAAGGAAAAGAAAAACAGTAAACGGAATCCGCAGCGGATTTACGCTGCCTAATGAAGCCTGCGGCGTACATACAAACAGCCGAAAGCCTAGCGTAAGTGGGAGAGAGACCCAGAGAGAGAACGAGGGGTGGCCAGGTCTGGGCTGGGCTGGGCGGCTGCTACCCTTCTCTCACCACTTTGGGTTCTACTTGTATGACAAATTACAGGTGTGTGTGTGTGTGTGTGTGTCGAGCTTATCAACAACAACAACCACATTAGCATTAACTAATTCCGGAAGCAAAGCAATTTCTTAAAATTCTTTCAAACAAAAAAACTATCTGACAGCTACCAAAATTTATTGTTTATCTGTTGAGCGGTTTTAATTAAGTAAACATTTTGAATGCCTTGCCAAATTGTTTATTTAAACAACTGTTTAGTCATCATAAATGTAAGCATTAGATATGTGCAAACATACACACACACACACACACACACTCATTACATTCAAATGGCCAAAGCCAAAGCGACTAAGTAAACCGCAACAAGCAGCAGCAACAGCAGCAGCGGTAGGTGGTAGGGGGGAAGGGGTAACCGGTGGCGCACACAATCGTGACGCCAACTTAGTTACGGTCATTAGCACCAGCAGCAGCTCAGGCAACAGCAGCAAACTGAACTACGCTTGTACGTACGTATGTTTGTATGTATAACCAAGCAAATGTATCTAGATACATACATAATAATTTGTCACACTGTGCCCCAATGGGTAAAAGTTGCCCGTCCGACAGCCAGTCGGCCAGTAAAGACTTGAATTTGTTACAGCAAAACCTCGCTAAAATATTTCATTAAAAGAAAAATTATTTTTATTCCCTATCAAAGTAAAGTAAAAGTAACTATAAACGCAATGTTTTATCATATTTTCAGAGGGAAACAATCTTAATTACAAGATTTTTGAGGGCAAATTCGCTCAAGCGTCATTATCGGGGATTTCACAGAAATCTGTAGACATTTTGACCTCGGTTGGTTTGCAAAATCCTCCCAAAAACATCTCTTACCCGTCGGTCCCAGAACTTCAAGAGATTTTATTTTCTTATTTAAAAATCAGTTAGAACAGAAACTGTTCCAATTGAAGTTCCATCGCTAAATACTGGGTAGGGCTGCATCTCTCGCAAAAAATTTCCCATGTATGAATTTGATGTTCAACTGAAATTTTTTGATTGTGATAAAATGTTTTATGATGAATTTTTAAATTATAGTTCGAATTTAACTCATATTCTTCATAAAAAAATTAAAATTTTATAATAATTGAACCCCCTTTACGACAATTTCTACGTAATTAAATAAGTTTTAGACTTTCATGGGAGAATGGATAATTACAATGAAATCAATTTGTACTGCAGAATGACACGCTTAATGAATTTTTTATTCTTAAGGCGTAAACCCTGAAATGCTGAAGATACCAACAATGTTCCACTTGCTTTTCTTCCTTGAGGAACTAGGCGACTTTTAAAAAATATTTTTTGGTGTTTTTTTAACTGTGTGTTTTTCTTTTTTTTTTTTTTCTTTTTTTTTTTTAAAAAATATTTTTGTAGAATAATTATTTTTTTTTTTTTTTTTTTTTTTATTTTTTTTTTTTTTTGTTTATTATTTTGTAATTTTACTCTAATCTACAAAAACCACCAATCAAATTAATAAATATTAAAAAGTGTTTTAATTTATAATTTAATATTTATACAGCCCTTTTCTTAATTTTTTATCAAAAAATTAATGTTTGTTTTTTTGTTGTGTTTTTTTAAAAGATTAATATTTATTTTTAAAAAAAATCAATTATTTTTTTGTGTGTTAAATAAAAAACTCAAATATAATCCTATTGTTATTAAATATTTTTTTTTGTTAAGAAAATAAATTATAATTATTTATTATTTATATTTACGGTCAGACAACTTGCGTGTTCTTCCAGAGCTATGCTTCACACCATATTCATCCGAATTGCTCAAAAATTTGGTGATAACACAACGTGTTCGACCGATTTTCCGCGATATTTCGCTTACCTTAAAGCCAACATCGTTCTCTCTCCAGTCGCAATAGTTAAAATATGTCGTATAATTTTGATACACTTGCAGACATGACAAAATTCTAACTTTTTTGCTTTTTTTACCGTAACTTGAAAACGCGAGATGCAATCAGAGATAAGAATATCAGATTTTAAGCAGAATTCATTAAGCTTTCATTCTGCATACTTGATTTCGTTGTATTTTGTTTTTCCATTCTCCTACTAGGTCGAAACTAAAATTTTTCGGGTTATCGTATAATTTTGGGCAGGAGTATATATCTTAAAAATATACAAAAGGCTTTGTAAACTTAAAAGATTAGAAACAACGGCCCAAATTTCCGAACTCCCATTAGCTGGAAGAAGCCGGACTACGAAAACTGATAAATTTGACAGGGAGAACTAGTAACGTCCAAGACAGCCATCTGGTGGGATCATCTTGTCGTTGTTCAATATGATCTGCTCGCTCCAAGCGAAGCTGGAACGAGCTTGTAATTAAACGACAACAGGCCACAGTATAAGGAAAATTCGATATTTCGCATAACAACGCTTGTCCGCATCTTGATAGCGTAGCGCTGCTACCTCCAAAACAATTCCTAAGCCCTCAAATTGGATTTTTAAGCCCACCCGCAGTATAATATATCTTAAAGTTCCTATGGACAATTTATGTCATTGATTATCCTTATTGTAGTTATACTAAATAGTTACGGAATTATAAAAAAATTGTTTTGAAAATCCAAATTTTTAATTTTTTCGTACAAATTTCCCGAAACGTCATATTTTAAGGCCCGAATTAATCTTTCAAATTCTCTGTTTGATTTAGTTTGAAATGAAAAGTAATCATAAATGCTCGTTTTTAAACCCGTAGGTACAAATTTAGCAAATCTTAATTAGAAACTCATGTCACGTTTTAAGCTACGTCTACAAAACAGTTCTAAAATAAATTTTATGAAGATCATTACCTAATGAGCAAAGGAAATTCTAAATATTCATATGAATTTTTATCAGCAGCAATTTGAGAAAACTACTTTTAGTCACCAAACGTATGTTTAGATCAGCGATGGTCTCTGGTGACCCCCAGGGGGGCGAAGCATTTCGCTATTTACACATACACGAACCGAACGCATGCCGAAGCTGAGACCAAGAGAGCAGAAACCCAGCCAGCATTTTATGAATTTTCTGATCATATTCGAGTCCTCAGTCTGATTTAAATAGACATAAATACGCTCGTTTCCTGATCATAAATGATATTTTTGTCGGGAGAAAATGATACCCTAGCCGCTACTCTTCACGAAGAGTAGTTTATACCCCGTTTTTCGATCAGTTTCGCCTTATTTTCGAGTCATTTTTAATGAATCACATTTTTAGCCAAGTCGTGAGTCATTTTGGGGTCTTCTCTAAATCGCACATGAAATAAATCTCTGTTTTAACTTCAAAAGGGCTCGAAAAAGACTCATCAGGTTGATTTTTGTTAAAACGATCTTACAAATGTTAGGTGGTAGGATCTCGAATCTGATAGGGGTGCGATTGGCTATTCTTTAGGAGAAAAGAACAAAGACCTACATTTTATAAATGCTAAAAAGTGCAGTCGAAAATAAAATTTTATAGAAAGACCAAGACGATATACGGGAGTGACACAGAAATCACTAGAGATTTTCGTATAAACGCTTGTATTTCAAATTTAAACTGCTTGAATTCATATGAGAAGGGGCAGAAAAAGCTCGGTTACTAGATCAGATGGCGAAAGTAAAGCGAATTGAAACCGACTGTTCAAAGCCAAGTAGATTTGAACAGTTGATTCCAAATCGCTCAAATTCACCATCTGATCTAGCAACCTTAGATATATTTTTCACTTTACATATAAAGTAATACAATTTAAATTGGAAATTCAAACTTTTATACCAAAATCTCTAGTGATTTCTGTGTCACCCCCGATATTTCATTTCGTATAGTAGATTTTCATATCTTTAATTGGCCAAGTATGTTGATGACAATACCAGAAGGTCTTATAATATGGCAGAAAAATAGCTCAGTTCTTGTTTAGACCGATTTCATATATTCAAAATCTTTTTTGAGCTTCACATATGATATTCCATTCATTTTTCTTAAACTAATTAACAGCAGGGGCAGGCAAAACACACATGCTCATTTTGGCGTTGCGTGTGTGTGTTTAGCCACGCGAGAGCGCCCTCATTTAGCACTTGTTTGTAATTGCAAAAGTATAAGCTCGTATACTGTACACACAGTAGATAAGAACATGCCGGACTCTGATTTACTGTCAATAATAAAACGTTTAATTTAAGTTCTCACTGTACCAAGCAAAGTAATACAAATGCCCGACCACGCATAGTCGCCACGTTAACTGACTTTAGTTTTGTTGAAGCATTCGCTTTGGGGGCTGTTGTCGGTGCGGCGGGGAGGTGACTGTCTTTTTGCCTTTTTGCTTGCTACCAATGGGTAATTGCCTTTGTTTGTTAGTTGTTGTTGCTGTTGCTGTTCTCTGCGATAACAATTTCAACGCTACAAATGTGTCAATTGGCTGACAAAATATCAGACACATATAATTATGGTGTTTATAATTTGTACCATGAGCTGCTGCTGCTGCTGGTGTTTGTATTTTTTTTTTTTAATTTAGCTAAGAGCTATTATTATTATTGTCATATATCCACGAGATTATTGTACGTGCTGGCCCTGGGGTCTGTGTGGGCAAAAGTCACACAACAGACTTCGACATTTATTTGTCTATTTGTCAGTGGGTCCCCCCTACACTCAGTTGCGCATAGAAACTACTGTTGGCCGTACCCAAACGACCCGACACGATTAAACTTAATTGATTTGTTCAATTTTGTTTTTTCTTTTTAAATGTCTGACAGTGACAAACGAAACGTTCGTTACTGTCTGGGTGTCCGCCCATGCAAATTAGCAACAAGCTCAAAAGTTTGCAATTTCAATTCCAGGCACATGATGGCGAAATGGGGTTTATGGTCTACATCTTATAGACACAAAGAATGCTCTGTAGTTTTGTGTTTAATCAAATGACAAGTTGAGGCTGGATATTCTTAAACATATATTTAGCTACCCACAAGGCTGTAAACCGATACTCAACCGTACTATGAAGATCCGTTTCGGTTCGAAAGTTTTGGATCCCTCGAACTTTCTTATTATTAACCGAACTTTTTAAGTACCCTCTATATATGAAAAAAGGGTTAAATTCAACACAATCAATTTTAGCTTCTTTAGAAAATGCACAGTAAGAATAATTTAATATGCGTCTTAGAATCATATCCAAAATCGGCATACTATTGCGTTTTCGAGAAAGAAATTAGGCATTCGTTTAGTTGAACAATTACAAGAAAGGCCTCGTTCCAATTTCAAAGACGGTAATTGTCTAGTATAGGGACCTAATCTCAGAAAATTCTAAAATACAGCAGTCCAATTGCCTCAAAGATGTAATGAATTCTCTTCTTATGATTCGGGAACCGTTTGTGAAACATAAATTTTGCCAAATATCCGAGATAATGATCCTTTTTCCGCCCAAAATGAGGCAAGTCGGACTTTACGTCCCGCCAAAGTCTTTCTATATTTTGGATGTACGCACGGGTTGAGGGATCCACACAAGTTTTTAAGTGGTTAACAGTTTCGTGTTGAAACCCCTCATCATTTCCGATTTCCAGCAATCTGAAATTATTGTGGATCCTTCAGCTATATTCTCTTTGATAATTTTCAAAAGAGTGTCCTTTCCACCGTCTTCCACCGGAATTATAAAAAATTTTTCGGACTCTCGCTCCAATCCAACAAAAATCTACTGACCCTGCACAACCCGGCCCAATAAGGGGATCATTATCACATTTTTTTTCGCGTAGAATAAACTTGTGGCGCTTTAAATACTCGATGACCTTTCCTTCCGATAAGGATACAAAGTTGGACACAGGAAATTGACATTTCGTGCACTCCATTTTAATGAGAAATATTGAATGACAAATTAAAAATCCATTAAACTTTAATTAAATGTGACATATTTTCCAAAGCATATGTATATTTTTTTCATTAAAAAATTAAAACTTTAAAATTCGTTTAAAAAGAAACCATGGAAGACCCACGCAAATTTTTTGCATGAAAAGTCTTCATAATTCGCGGACCATCGAAGGGATTTTTTTTTTAGAATTTCCTGAGGTGAGGTCCCTATATTAGACAATTACCCAAAAATATTCTAAAATTGTAACCGAAAATCGAGTCAAATATCTCCCAACTGCTAGGTAGGTAGATAGGTATTTCCGGCTGGCCCCTTGTAAGGGGCCCCCACATAGACCTTATGGTCCTTAGTGAGGCCGGGTGCTTTTTAGGGGACCATTTCCTTTAGAAATCCTGGAGGATCTTTGACGATTTGGCAAATGCCAATAGTTGTTTGGGGGAACTCTTGGCCGCCTCTTCCAGAGAGGTGAAACTTGGGGAGTGCATATGTTTTAGTCTTGTCATGGCGATTGCTGGGCAGCTGCAGATGATGTGTTCTAGAGTTTCTGCTACTCCGGGTTCCTTACATTTCCTGCAGGTGTCTGCTGTCGTGATGCCTAGCTTTATCGCGTGAGCGGCTGGGAATCCAGTAGATTTGCACCTTGCTGGAGGTGCTGAGGGAATCTATTGCTTCTCTGCTTGCCAGAACATTTTTGGAGTTGATGGAGTGACTCTGCATTGCTTTGATTGCCGCTTGGCTGTCTTCCGCCTGGAATATAGTGCAGTGGTTTGGCAGTTTGTAGGAGAGTCTCAATTCTGGTTCCTTGCAGTACACGGCGGCTCCGACTCCTGAGGCCATCTTTGAGCCGTCCGTGAAAAGGTGCGTTGCTTCCTGGGCCAGTCCTGTACGCCAGTCTTCTGGTCCCAGTAATGCTGATGCGCCTGTAAAGTTGGTTTTTGGGATCATGTAGTCCGTGTTACTGTTGATCTCTATCCCAACTGCTAAAGAATTTATAATTCTTTGATCTATAATCTACGATCTATCGATGCTTGGTCTTTGAACCGCCTTAGTTTCTCATACAGAAACCAGCTCACAATAAAGCTAAAGGTAAATAAATTTAGAAACAATTTTAATGTTTTAGAATATTCAAAAATAAATCCCTATAATCTTGTAAGTAAACTTTTTTTCTAGAAACACTTTTCGGGAACCATATCTCGGTCCTGAAACCAGAAAATAAAACTAATATTATTATGTTTCATTAAGTTTGGGTAGACAATAAAGCCGATATCGTCAGCTTACGTTAAGCTAGAAAAGGATTTGGGCAAGAAAATTGAATACCATTTTATTTAAAAATCGCATAAATTTTGCGATCTAAAGCAGCGTTTGTCAAGAAGAGCGAGGCCATAAACCAACTCTGACCTACTTCATCGACCGCAGACCAGCGACTGAAATACTGTTTGCTCTCTTGGTTCAAACCTTCGGGATAAGTTCGGCTAGGGTCGGTGAGAATAGCGACTTAATCTTGTCTTTAATCGACTTAAAAGCAGATTTCCAACGACATAATTTTGCTGTACCACTTTAAATCTATGGTGCCCAAACCCACACCATCATGCTTTTCACTTGTTTGTGCAGCAGCGAAACGCGAAGTAAACGTCATGATGTCAAGCATGAGCAACAAGCAAACGAACAAATGCCTCGTGAGAGAAGAACAAGCCGAAAGCACTCGTCGTGAGGGTGCTATTTATAGAACACACGTATTCTCTCTCTCTATGCGTGTGTCGGTTGCGACGCCGACAGAATTATGAGTTCCTATCGCTGCTTTAAATCGAAATTGTGTTTCTTTTTCATGTCAGTATTGTCCCTTTTTACGATACAAATCCTATCAAAACGGCGCTACTTTTCCAATCTCACTTTCCAAAAAAGCTAGCAATTTATTTAAAAAACTGGTTATAAATCAAAAATTTGTTTTTGAAAGTAAAAATGTTATCATGTTTGAAAATCTTACAAATTTTTTGAATAAACCTTGATAAAATCCTACACTAAATTTCGAAACTGAAAGCTTTGGATTAAAATAAGGTTTAATTGGCTCTTCAGTAAATTCCCTTATATGGTTTGTATGGCTACTCAAATTGTATCTAATCAATAACCACAGTTGATGACAGTTTGTGAGCCACTAAATCAAATGAAACGAACCATAAATAAGCAAATCAAACAATTAATAAATTGCATAAAATTGCCAAATATATACCCCGACATTTTGTTCAACATTCATAATGAATGTGGCGAGACAAGGTTGGTGGTGGGGGGCCGGGGCCAAACACAAACAGCCGGCAATCAACAAGAGCGTCATTAAAAAAGCAAATTTCTGAACAAGCTAAACACATGTAGACGAAATGAACAGCAACAAAACAAAAACAAAAAAAAAATACAAAATTAATATTAACAACAACAACCACACCAGAGGCACGAAAGCGTTCAACGTTCACTAGATAATGTGGGCCAACACACACAAAAACAACAACAATGCCAAAACAAGACAACGATACCGAAAAAACTAAATTCCCAGCCCGAGAAACGATCCACCAAAACGGCAAATTGATTGTGATGATGTTTTAAAATGTATGCGAAATTTGGCTTGTGTATCCATAAGATACAACCTGGCGGGTGTCGATCTCAGCCAACCATGTAAACGACTGCTTTGATAATTAATTTATGCTCTGCCACAAGAAATTTGCATAATTCCAACGCGTGTAGGTAGAGGTAGGGTACGAGATGCGCCCCAAAACTGAAAGCTCAATAAAAAACCACATTTAATGTCATTTAAACAAGTTTAATTTTTATGCTAATTTTGCTGCTGCGCACGCCAAACCAACGCGCCGACACAATAACTCAATTTAAGAGTACAGAAAAAATTGAAATTTGTTTTTTGTTTTATAAATATGAACAATTAATTACGAACGTGTAAATATCGTCATATCATTTTGCGATAATCGCAATTAATATTTTCATTTTTAACGACACCAAGCGACAACAATTACAACAAAAGCAAAATAAATAAACTGAAATCCTTGATAAGCGTACAAAAAAATTAATGTATAAATGAATAAATATGTACAGAACAACAAATAAATCATAAATTCCATCAGCTTGAAATGCCAATGCAAATATTTCATAATTACAAATTGTTTGCTGAAATCTAAAAGATTGGACTAGGCACACAGAACAGAAACCAAAACAAAAAACTTTTTTAATTAATTAATTGATAATACTTTAAACGAACTAAAATAATTGAATCAAGCTTAAATTAATCCTACTTTGAATTGGTTTTTATATAAACTAAGCCAGAATTAAGCAAGCAAATAGAAGTGATTAGTGGAAGGGCGATAGATAACTTTTTCAGAACATTCTCTATCTGCCAGTCGATAGGTTTATCTTTTACTGAAAAAAATTCCCTCGAAAATCTTTTTTACTGAAAAATGAGATCGTTCGGTATCTCTGTATACACCTCGTTTGGGTGACAGCATACTGCATACTCTGCGTACTGCAAAACATCCATGCTTTCAAACTATTCCCAAGGAGCGAAACCGGACGCCTGAGCTAGGGTCGCGCGGCCCATGTTCAAACTGAGCCATTCCACCATTCTTCGGTGCCAACGCAAAACGGAACATTTAGCTTCTGGTCGGCGCCCTTACACCCAGGCCTTGGTCACAACGACTTCTGTAGTTGCTGTAGGAGTGAGGAAGAGGAGGAGACACCAAATGTGACTGTCCAGCTCTTAGTAGAGAGACCATTTTGAAACACAGTTTCTCGGAAATATGCAAGATAGAGGTCCAGTCTCTACTGAAGCTTGTACTGTCGCAATAGTGATTCAGTCGGGAGAAACTCTTCTAAGTGCAGGGGCGATTTCTAGCCCTCACAAACTAACAAGCTGTATTTCACTTTTATGATATCTCATATGAGTTGCTCAGATAGTGTAATAGTCAATCTAAAAAGCTCAAAAATGTTCTTATAATATAAAAATATCCTATTTCGGGTTTCTCACCGGAGTTTTTCGACGTATTAAACTGAGATATTTTTGAGCCATATTATTTGAGATCTCAGACAAGTGAAAATACAACTTAATAAATACCGAGTAGAACTCTTCGATAGGTTAGGTTAGGTAAGATCGGTTTGCTTGGAGGTGAAACCAGCCGCTTATCAAAAATTGTGTCTTAAATGAAACACTTTATTCATTCTTGAAAATGTATTTCTTACCCCACAAAGTAGTCCTTTCGGATGCAATACACTTGTGCCAACGTGTTTTCCAATTTTCAAAACGTATTGCACAGTCCTCATCCGGTATAGACTTCAATTCCTTCTTCGATTCGGTTTTAATCTCTTCTATCGATTCAAAGCGGTGTCCACGGAGCGGTCTCTTGAGTTTAGAGAATAACCAGACGTCACATGGTACTAAGTCAGGCGAATACGGTGGTTGCCGAAAGATATGGCTTGAGTTTTTGGCGAAATGATCACGCATTACTGTTTCTGTTTTTCCATGAAATTGAGCCTTTTTGTTACCAATCGAGATTTCAGTTTTCAGAGGCCCAAATAGTCACTCAAAATGGTTTTCACTGATCCTTTCGATATTCCAACTAGTTCAGTAAGGTCTGGGACAGTCAATCGAATATTTCGGAGCACCAATTCTTTGATTTTGTTGACGATGGTCGTCGTTTTCGACACTCTTTGAACATTTTGTACCACTCATATACTTTTGCTTTCGATAAAACTTACTTCCCAAAGGCCTGCTGCAACGTATTCGACACAAAATTGAATGGAACTGCGTTGTTGAATAGTTTAAAACATTGTAAAAAACGAAAAATTCACTTTAAGCTGTTTACAAAAGAACGCGTTTCTCAAACACTGATGAATATTTTGCACAGAGGTCAGTAAAAATGTGTGGAATTAATAAGGTGAAGCCGTCAGGCTCTACTGAGGCCAGTTTATGTATGCTTGTGAAATAGAAAGAGACGGCAGAACATTTGTTTGCCTCAGAGCGGGCAAACAAACGAAACGTTTAACAAACCGTTTGCGAAAGCTAAGAAACTATTCATATGTTTTGTAGCTGTTACTATAGTCAGGGAAAACGAAAACACTAACTTTATATTGCCGAAGAGCTGCACTGCCTTGGAACGTTTCGGAACGAAACGTATACTAAGAAATCGTTTGCGGAATGATCGGCTTTTAGTTCTATTTCAGCTGCTGAAGACATAAGCATTCAAATAATGAGGAGCAAAAACAACAAAGCTGAGAGAAACAAAGAAGTAAGCAACAGAAAAAAAAACAACTAAGTGTATACAAATTGAGCAGCGAACGTTTCCGAACTATTCGCGCTCGTTGCATATCGTTCCGATTCCCTTTGTCCGCAAATCAAGATGAGCGCATTTCGCTTTACGTTTAGTTTGCTCTCACGAACGCGAACAGAACAGAACTAATTTTTTTTACAGTTACATTTTCTCGGGTTTTGTTAGTATTTCGCTCTGTGCAAAGAAAGAAACGAAACGATTCAGAAACGTTTCGTTTCGTTAGTTTGCCCGCTCTGGTTTGCCTCTGCTTGTGTATTACCGTTCGTATTAGCGTAGCATTCACAACGCACTGGCTTTTTGGTCCTACAAACAGAAAGAGCGCTGTCTCGCTCGGCTTCACCTTATTAATTCCACCATGGTGTGGCCAACTTAAAAATGAAAACATTTGTCGCTATCGGAATCCCCAAAAAATTTTATTTCAAATTTCCCCGGTATTTTTTGCTCACATGACACATGTAGGCACATACGCAGGCTTGGACCAAGAACTTAATGGATGTCTAGGCATAGTCTCATGTCACTAGAAGTTTAGGCAGATAATATCGCCCAGTCAGTGCACAGTTATGGCCCTAACCACAGTTGATCAGTGAGGTCTGTTGAGCCTACAGAGGTTTGACCAGGTATGACCCTGCAGAGTTAAAGAGCAATGGACAATTTTGAATTTCCTTGAAACCAAAGGAATCTCTTAAAATAAGTTATCAGGAATGAGATTTACAGCTCTGTCTTACGAGATTGTCTACTTTGCAGTTGCCTTCGATGTCCTAGTGGAATGCGACCCAAATGAGGTGTATGTCAGAATGCTCTGCCTTCTCTTTCCGATAACTTTTTACTGATATGCAATTCCAGCGGTCTTAGCGGTCTTTGATAATGCAAATTGTACTTATTTTCTGTACGGAGTATTTTGAGCAGTCAATTGCATCCTTGATCGAATAGATGTCCGCCTGCAAGACATTACTGTGTGTGGACTCCTTACTAGGAAGTGTGAAGGAGTGACTAATACAGAGATCTTTGGAGCTCGTCTAAGTTTTGAGCCGTGATTATAAAGTTTCGGTTCTTAAAGACCCTGATTTCTACTCTTTTCTCGACGAAATACGGGGTGTACAGATATTTTACTCTTTTTAGGATGGAATAAAAGGTTAAAAAAAGTGTGGAAAGATATTATATTCTAGTCTATCGTGTGACTACGTGTGTGTAAAAACATCATTGTTTCGAGATCGAGCAAAGTCGCTGTTTTCTTTTCCATCTGTTCAAGGGAGAGTAAGTTGAGAATTGTATCAAGAGCGTTGCTTGATGTCATGCAATGTACTTGAAGGAAACTATCTTATCCAGAGCCGCCCACCATACTGTGACCACATACTGTCGTTTGACTACATTTGTGGTCATACCCCATTTGACAAATGTTTTTATTTTTAAGTTGACCACACCATGGTGGAATTAAAAAGGTGAAGCCGCGGACAGCCTTTCTCCTTCTGATTACTAAAGAGTTCTTCGCTGCCAATTGAAAGGTTCATTTCGAAAATGATCCCAAAACCACTTCTTTCTAAGACATCCGCATTCAAGGCTTTCTTAATGCTTTTGAGCAAGATTTCTTACTGAATAAGTACATAAATTTAAAAATAACCAAGCCAAGTTCCATTTTTCCATTAAAATCTACGGAAAATGTGTTATGTTCCTAATTTTAGCTATTTTGTTTTATAAATCGCTTCCAAACCAATTCGATAAGAAGTTGTGAGTCAATGTTTTTAGTTTTGTATACTCTTGGTTGATTTTCTAGCTACTGGTATTTGTTTTTTTAAACCTAAAATATTTGTTTGATTTCTTGGCCTTTAAAATGAAATTTCTGTATATTTTGATACTCTCCTCTCGTTGCCCGATTCAACTTAAACATATCTGTGCATTAATTTCAGACAACTGATGACTTAATTAGTCAAATGCTGACAGAAACAAAATCTTTAAAGTATAATTGCTTTCTTTGCAAAAACACTTAAAATTCGCTGAAACGTCGAAACAAGTTCGCAGAAAAATAACAAAAAAAAATAATAAACGATGTGCTTGTTTGCTTGCGCGAGTGTATCAAACCAAAAATAGCCATGAGCTGCCACTAAATTTATGTAGTTCTTCACGCAGTTGAGTAATTTGCTAACCGCAATCCTCGCCAATTAATAGAGTAATTTGTTGTTGTTGTTTCTTGGACGTCGATTGATTTTTCAATAATTTTTGTATACAATTTGAATGCCAAGCCAAAGTGAACAACAACAAACACAACCAGCACAGCACAGCACAGCGCAGAGTCATAAAAAATGTATCCAATGTATGCATGTTAGCTTTTCGTGTATCTCATAAAATTCACACTGTTTATTTGCCCAGCGGCTCTTTTTTCCCCCCCCTCTCCGACTCTTCTCTTCTTGCATGCTCTGTGGCTTGGGTCTTTTGTTATTGCATATTTATTTGTTGTAGACTTTTTATGCCGTTGCTGGCTGAGACTCTGCGGTGTTTGTCAGTCAACGTCGTTGTCTGTATTTTTCCTTTGGGCCCAGCTAAATGGAGAGGGGCGAAGCAGAGGTGCAGCGGGAGGGAGCGCAGGTCTCTGAGGCCGTGTAGTCCATCAAGCAAAGCGTGCTTTTCAAATCGTACTCAGGTCCAAAGGGTCTGTCCGTCCAGCTGTCTGGCTCGTTTGTTGGGTTTATTTGTTTGACTGGCTTTGACTGGCGTCGTCGGCTTCGTTTCCCCCTTTAAATACCAGCTAAGCAATTTTTTTTTTGCAATACGAGCGCCTGCTGGGCCCACTGCTACTGAAGTTTTTTTTTTTTTTGTGATTTTACTGCTCGCCTCTCCATATTTATTTTGATATCTTTTATGATTCTTTATTTCGCGGCAACTGAAACGCTGCGGCGCTGTGAGTTTTGTTGATTTTTTGCGGTCGCAAAAAAAAAAAAAAATTGTAAATAATCAATGCTCGAGTGTGTGTGCTCGACTTTATAATGCTCTTTAATCAGCGGGGATTGATACGAGCATTAAACATGAATCAAGTATTTATGCAAATAAATGATTAGCAGCTGTTTTCGTTGAGAGAGGCTGTGGTTTTCTACTGGCAGAATATATATGGATTAAATCGGTTTACTTGAAGGATTACAGAGTTCCGTAACATTTACATAAATAGAAGATGAATTAATTTGGTTGAGGAAGTTAACTAAGCTCTAAGTTTTTTGATTCTTATATTCATACCAGTTCCAATTTTCGATTTCGGTAAAATTCGACAAGAATAATTACAAAATTTATATATGGATATTTTCATAATTATCTGATGAACCTTACAGATACATTGTAAGTTAATATAGTCAAAATGGAAATTTTAAAAAACAATTTTATTTTGACTTTAAATGTATCTGATAAACGTTACCGAATTCATGGAAATTCCCAGATCTCTTCTCATTTTAAAAAATATACATTTTTATGGTCAAAAATATTGTTTATTAATTCGTTTGATCGAATTCTGAATCAGATACAGGCCAAACTGCCGTTCTGGTTTATAATCGGGTAATTTCGCTAAGCTGTTCCGGTCATCAAACGCGTTCCAGTGATTTATTATTTATTTTTCCACTATTAAGTGAATAGACAATTAAGCGAGCAACACGATTTAGCTAAATGTAGTTACCCCTACAGGGCCCTGTAGAGTAGTGGGGGGCAAAGAATACATTAACTTTTTTTTATGTCATTAATAAAGTGATTAAATAGGTTCCAAATGGATTGCCAAGGGGGAAACCCTGAAAATATATTGATAGATTTTAGAAAGTGACAAATTATATTATAACTCGTTTGTCCATAAAAATCCTTAGTTCTTTACTTTCTAAACGCGATTTAGCACTATACCAAAATTTAGATTTCGTTGCTATGGAAATTAAATTTACAATATACATGTTAATAGCACAACTTAAAATAATACTTGGGTTAGAGTAAGGTCAGGCAAATAATTTGCCCAAATTTGAATAAAAAATTTCTAAATTATTTGAGATTTTGGACTTAAAACTAAAACTGTGGGTTCATACGCAAATAATAAGATTAAATATGTCCAAAATTTATTTTAAAAAAACAAATATTTCCTGTGGAATCCTCCACTTTAATGTCCATTTGATTTTTTGGTAAAATGCCTGTTGTGATCATTTTGTGTCCTGTGTTGCTGGAAACCTAAAATTTTTCAACTTTTCTTTAATTTTAAATTTATTTTAATTTTAAAATTCTTTATTCCAAATAATTTTATAAAAATTTTAAGCTATGTAATACAGGTGCCTAAAAGTATGCAATGCCCAGAACAGTACAGTAGGCTGGTCTATTGTATTAAATTAAAAGCAGCATTCTCAACTCAGTCATTGCATAATTTTGGGCATAAAAATTCTATCAGTTCGAACACATGTATTCAAACTGGTATAAAATCGTTTCAAGAACAGGTTTCTAAAATCGTAAAACTTTTTGGGACTATACCAATTATTTTAAATCTAAAAAGTAGAAATTAAAACCGTTACCGAAACCGTAACCCTTAAACGCTAAACACTCTTAAATTTGTAATATTTTTATAACCGTAACCGCGTAAACTTTATTTGCATAACCGGTTATCAGTACCAAAACGCAAACAAATATGCTTGTTGATTTCGGGTTTCCTTCTACTAGTTAACATTGCAGCTAAGAGTGAGTGCAGCTAACCAAAATCTTTACACTCCTCATCTCTTTTATACTTATGTGATATTACACTGAATGCAAAAGAATATGAAAATGAAACAGTTCGAATTAACAATAATCAAACATCTTCATTAAAAATATGTTTCTAAAACAAAAAGATTGCTAAGCATGGTATTGAAATGGGTACATCATGCGAATCTCGAATTTGTTTTCAAGAATAATTATAAGAAAAGAATTTAAGAAAAACTAACGAAGCAAAATTTAGTAGTGCAAAAGGTGAAAAAATAATTGGGAATCTAAAAAAACAACCAATTTGAGAATAATAAAACTAGGAAAATTTACAAAAAAAAAAAATATCAGAGTTTCTCAAATACAACAAATGTATAAGTACCAAAACTAGGAAAAAGGAAAGCTTTGTAAATTCGTGAAATATCTGGTCAAATGCAAAAAATTTAGCTGTGAGTTCTATTTGAAATTAAAACCGTTTAATACCTAAGAATTGACTTTTCAAGCCCACAAAAAGGCCCCCAATGATAACCGCATAACCATGTGATAATAGTAAAAACCACTATAGCAGGATGGATGAACCATTAAATACCAAACAAAAACCAAACAGGACCACGCCAAGTTAAAATGAGAAGAAAGTGACATCATCATGCACCAAAGCAGTAAAATAATCGGTGGACTCAGCGCATTATAAATTGCCTCCTTTTGAGGCGAAAATCTGCGTTTTAAAGAGAGTTAAATCAACTGAGGCTAGGCGTGCAGACGTCAGCCCGCATAAGCAGACAGCGCATTAAGTGCAATGTTGGTTACTCGTTTTGACTCCCCTAAAGGGTGGTTTTTGCTGTTTGTACAAAATAGCTTATTTTGGCTGCAAGTTAACATTATTGGAGAGCGTTAATATTGGCCAGTAATCGTGAAACATGAAAGTTTATATATATTAGAATTTTCAATATTTAAAAAAATTATTTGAATCTGGCGTCAATCAAAACTTAGTTTACTTTTAGGGGCACTTAAGTTAAAGCAAAACATAAATATGTTGACATACTAAAAAAAAATACTAGATTGTCGATGTGTACTGAGAAAAACGCGCATAATTTCGACAAACGGTATCCAAATTCATTGGGACAACAACCGTTCAACGAAGAATGAAAAGGGCTTTTTATAATAAAATTTAAGAAAAAATTGCAAAGTAAAATAGTTAAACCAGTGATGGCCAAAGTACAAATTTCTCAAAAAAGTTTAAAAAATGCCAGATTTGTAAGCCGCATTTCTCAGCCATCGCGTTAAATTAGTCAAACCATTGATTAAATTGTTTTAGATTCCTCTGGTCGCTATGGAATTGATAAAGTTATGAACAATCGGACGGTTCATTCGCGAATTATATCTATTGATTTGAGGTAAAATATAAAAAAGGGGGTTTTGGGCCATAACTTCATAGTTTTGAGGGTGTAGTATGAGGAAATGCTATACTCTTCCTGTTCTATAACGTGTGCAAGGACATTTCGAAAGTATTGTTTTGCTGTAACACTGTGTAATGTGGCACACAATATTTATGTTTAAAAGAAATAAACTATTATTTGATTTATATATTTGATTATTTTGACGATTAGATGATAAGTATGAATTCTGACGATTAGAAGTGAAGTGGACAAAAAGGAAAGAAAGTGTATTTGATTGCTTCTTTTTAAAGAACCACCTAGCCAAAATATCAATATGTTGAAGGAAAAGGAAAATGTCAAAATAACAAATATTTAATAAAAAACCTCAGATTTTTTGGGTTACTAGATTTTTTGTTCCCAATTTGGGATCTCCCATTTTTCTTTTCATAAAATATGTCTAGAAAGTGTTTTGACACAGGAATAAAATTTACAATTTGCACTTATAAGAAGAAAGGTTTTATCTCGGTTTTTATTTTTCCTAAGACTTGGCTTCCTTAATAATAATTCCTAATTTTAGTTTCATTTTTTTAGTTTTCTAAGTAATATTTGGCCTAGTTCACATAGGGAACCATCGAAATGGTGAGAAAAATTTCCACAATATTCCCAGATCTTTTGAAGTTAACAAGTGAAGGGGTCAGGGAAAGTTTCAGGAGAAAAAAGAAATGTGGACCTACGATTAAACAGATGTGTGCTTTGTGTGTGTGCGCGAACTCTGCCGAACAAACATCAGAATACACATGTAAATTGGAAGGATTGACATTGAACATTGAAATATACACTTCTATGGCCGTTTGTCATCTTTCTGAGTTCTAGAGTGGTTGGTGGGACTAAACGCTGAAGCAGCAGCTGCTGACTTAAGTATTTAAACCAGAGGCCGGCACAACACACACATGCTCATATTGGCATTGCGTGTGTGTGTTAAGCTACGCGAGAGCGCTCTCATTTAGCACTTGTTTGTTTTTGCAAAACAGAGCAGCATAAGCTCGTATACTGTCGGTGTATCGATGTCGCTGCTGCAGAGGTCTCTTGTATACACAGAAGATAGAAACGTGCCGGACTCTGATTTAGACTCTATTTTGTAGCATTTAAAAAGCATTATTCTCTCTTTGAAAAATGTGCACATGCTGCCGAATTGCTGACGTCTTCTTATGCTAGAAAAAGATAATTTTATTAAAATAAATAATAACCTTTTAAATATAATTTATACATTTATGTACATTGCACATACTCGTAAATTAAAAGATCTTAACAAATTTGCGGTATGCGTTGTTTGTCTTTTTGCTCATAAAATAATATTTGTTCAAGTTATTTGCAATTTTTTGCTGCACTGCGCTTTTGTAAATAACAAATAAATACAGATAATAACTAAAAGCCGCTTGCAATTGGCAAACAACAAAAAACAAAAACAAAAAAAAGCGGCAAAAAGGGGCGCGCAGGCACCGCAAGAAGGTAAAAACACGGTGTGAGGTGTCTGTTTTCGCAGCCTTTTTGGCATTGTTCGTGTGTTTTTTTTTTTTTTTTGTAGCCTTAAGTGTTGCTTCTCTCACTCTCTTTAAAGCGGCTGCAGCTAATTTGCTTGGCGGGCGGCAACAAAGCGCACAAAAAGGCCGTTTCGCAATTTTCAATTGTGCACGTCAAAGTGTTAAAACGGCACGCGATTTATGTTCCTGTGCGAAAGTGTGTGTGTGTGTGTATAGTAGTAGCTGATGTTGCATCTTAGATGCGCTTAATTAGGCAGCACCAGAGAGGGAGATAGAGGGAGAGAGAGTGAGGTGGCAAAGTCAACGCCATTGCTTGCTTTATTGATTTACGGCGGGCAATCAAGTGTGAAATTGACTTTACTTTCCCAGCCCCCCCCCCCTCAGTCTTTACACAATTGAGGCGTGTAAATATTTTGTTAAAATATGCAAAGTTTCCTGCATTTCGTTTTCGTATTCATCATGATTTATATTTGCGCCTCATTAATCTTTTTCCACAAGTTGTTTATCTTTGAACGCGTTGGAAATTCGAATTGAAATATTGAATAAAAATGCTATCCCACTGTGGAGGAGACAAATTGCAGCTGCTGCCAAATGCAACTAATTTCTTACCTCCCCACTTAAAATTGTTGTTGCGTGCTGCTGCTGCAGTTGAGAGTTTCGGCCCCATAAATTATGGCAATTATGTTAATGCACAAACAAAAAAAAAAAAACACAAATCGCTAGCGTCCATATTAAGCAATTTAGATAAAGTATCAAGAAATCAAATATAATAATATACACAATTATCACGCAAATGTCCATAATCATGATTATAATAGGTAGATATGCACACATACATGTACATGATAATAATCATTCATCATATACAATGCCAATTTACGTAAATTACAAAACGAAAATTAAACAATTTGCAAGCAAAACTACAAAAAAAATAGACAAGCCCCCTCGCTTTTTTAAATTTAATAAATAAAATCTACAAAAATAATGCTAATAATAAGGCTTAATCTTTTTTAAGCCCATTAAGCTTTAAGCAGACAGCGGCAAATGTGTAAATAAATTTGTTTAAAAAAATGAAATTATTCCAAAATTGAATTTGAACTTCCTTAGAGTAAACAGTTTCCCAGTTTTTAGACTTGAAACAGGCAACAGCTGCTGCCTGTATCCCCGTCTCTGTAAATGAGATTAAATTTAATGAAAATGACGACTGAGCTGATTGCTGTTAATATTTTTCTGTTTTTTTTTTTTTCCTGCTGAGAAATTTGTTGCATGCTGCGTGTGCGCATGGCTACATGCAACTGGCGGGGCCCAACTGCCAACTTGTTTCACAGCATGCCAATGCAAGTTATAAGTTGGCAGTTGCCAGTTGCCAGTTGCCTTGCCTTGCGAATTAGTTTCAATTGCAATTTTTCAAATGCCTTTAAGTTGAAATTTCGGATTTCATGGCAAATTGTTTTGAAAATGTTTCCGTTTCTTTAATTAAAACAAACAGCTTATCTATCTGGGCAAACGATTTGAAGTGCAAGAGGCATAAATTATACACGTCGTATACGTGATGTGGTGTAAGTGGCATGTTTCTTCACACTCGTTTTCGTTTTGTCTGTGTTTCTCTTCTTCTTTCTTTAAACTTTTCCACTGCTAAACCCAGAGAGCTTACCCAGGCTGCTGCCACTGGAGTTAAGCAAGTCTCATTTCGAAGGGATGGGTTTGGGGGGGGGGGGGAATAAAAGAAGACAGAGTCGAATCCGAGCATGGCTTGCAACTTGGCAAACTTTGTCGTTTATTTTTTCTTATTTCGCTTGGCATTGCCAGTTCTTTTCCTTGTGCGCGCAAGCACATCCACTTTTTGTTTAATATTAATTTTTTTTTCCTTTCTTCTTTTTCTGTCTTTGTTCATGCCACGTTCTGGGCAGGCTGTTGTTTTTGTACTATTTTTTTTTTATATATTTATTTTATTACGAGGACAGTTTGATCATTCAGTGACTTTTTGAAAAAAATAAAATAGAGTTCACTATATTCATAAATACCACAAAAATAAAACACGAGCAAAATAAAATTTAAATCATATTGAAAACTAAAGATGAGAAATAATAAGGTATCGGGACGGGGCTACTGTAAAATCCCCGATTTATTTTTTATGATAAAAACAACTTAACAAAATGTACTTTATCGAACTAACTAAATGGTCACACTTACACAAGAATCCAAAAAATGGGCACACTTATAGAAGCATGTGAAGATGGCACAGCTTGGCAAACGGGTAAAAGAAGTAAGGACGGTGGTAGTAACTTGAAACTGTCATTTCGTAGTTAAATATGGGCATTTCCACAGTAAACTGAAAAGTTCTTAAAAACACTATTTTTATCATATTTTCTAAGGGAAACAATCAAATTGATTTAATATAAGTCAATCTTAAATTTAATTATAACCAATTTTGAGACTTTCGAATACAAAGTCGCTCATTCGCCATTTTTCTCTTTTGGATACAAAATAACTTTAGGTTGCATTGATTTTTGGTCTCTACATTTTTCTAAGTTTACAAAAGAGTTAAAAAATATTGCATAAGACACCTTAAGAAACTATGTGATAGCAATTAATTGTAGGGGAGAGTCTCCGGTTGTGGACATAGTTGCGTTTTTTCACTAATAACTTTTTTCCAAGTCAACATTATGCGGTGATATGAACATCATTGTAAAGCTAGAGACTCTAGCTAACTTTCCTCTGAAGTAACCTATTGTTTTAGACAAATGGAAAAAAAATTTGCAGCCATGTATATGAAATGATGATTTTTGGTCACAATTTTTTTTGTACCCGGTTGTGGACACCCTTGTAAAATCGCTAGAAATGGAAAAATATGAAGTAAAATGGCCATGAATTGATGAAAAAATAACGTTTATTTATTTAAGAAGCCTTCAGTGGCAAAAAGAACAAAAAAATATGGCCTTCAGTGACAAAATGAAAAAAATTATTCCGAAATGCAATTTTTGTATGTGAAATAGCTGGCCGTCATGCCAGCGCACTTCAAATGCACAGGACGATCGCAAACATCGTCATTTTTTTTCAAGAGCGCCAAACAAATCAAACAGAAGTCGACATCTTCGTCTTCTTCCGATGACGAAGACGCTTTTTTTCTTGGCACCGCGTTTGGCCGACGGCTTGGCTGGTGGTGTTGCCTGTCGCTTTCCTGGCCGGCCACGTTTCTGGGGGTCTTCTTCTGGTACGAGTCAGAATCACGCTTGGCTGCGCGCTCAGCTGATATTTTTGCCTTCTCGCGCAAAACCTCGACGCTTTCCGAAGAAGTTAGCACAGTGGTTTGCATTGGCTTGCGACCGCGATTCGATGGCTTTTTCGAGAAGTTCCTTGCACCGGCCCAATTTCATCCAACAGTGATAAGGCTAGCCGAAGACGCTCGTGAAGTGGATGGTTCGGGGAAGGTTAACACCTCTTCTTCTCGACCAATATTGGGATCGGCGGAAACGATGATACGACGCTGATTGTCTTCATCAAGATCAGCTTCTGTGGCGACTTCTACTGCATTTCGTTCGACAGCCTTAATGAAGTCAGCTTCGGAGAAAGAGCAGTGCAAACGGAACAATACCGGGCTTTCGAAAACCGGACTTGATTGTTGTTGGCTTCAGTGCCGAGTGTCCTGCACACCAAACCGGGGAGGTTTCGATTCAAGCACCTAACACAGCCAACAAAACCGAATCATCAACGGACGAAATATCTCAATATTCTGACTTTCTCCAAATACCGGATCAAAGTGGTTCGAGGAAGCCCATATCCCTTGGTTACTTTCTTGGCCTTCTTATCGATGAGGCATTGCTTAATGGCATCGAATAGCCCATTAAAATTGATTTTTGTTGAATCGGACCATTTTTTTGGTGTTGACATGGCTAAAAATGCACAAAAATTCACTAAAATGCTGTTAAAACATGCTACACTAACATAAACAACGATATTTAACAGTTTTATGGCCAAACACACGATGTAAACACTAAAAACGAGGGTGTCCACAACCGGTTCCAAAAGTGTGTCCATTCTTGGAAATGGTAGCCATTTTTATTTTGTTCAGCAAATTTACACACACAAACATTTCACTGAAACTTGATATCACATCACAAAGTACCTTAATGACTAAATAACAAAGTAAAATACTACTTGTAAATGTTTTGCTTCAATTTAACGCAATGTGGAAATTTAAAAAAATAGAAACTCGGAAAAATGTTCCCGATAATTTTTTATTTGCCCACAGCGAGAAACCAAATGCGTGTTTACACTTCGGTATTGGCTCAGATTATGTGTACTGTCAAACTACAAGTTTGACATTACTCAGTTTGGCGGCATCTGTTACCTGTCAAAAAATAGACTGGGGTGTCCACAACCGGAGCGTGTCCACAACAGGTGACTCTCCCCTACGTTTTTGCTTTATATTATAACAAAACCACAAAAATATGTTGAGGAAATTTAAGACGTAACGTAACGTCAGATACTTACGCTAATAAAAACAAAATTGAAAAAAGATTCTTGCATATAAAAACCAGGAAAAAAACTTGCATTATTTCCAATCCTATTAAAACAATTTTAATCAAAAAACTTTGCCCAATTAGCAGAGTTTTGCAATATTCTAAAACAAGTCATATACCACTTTTGTTTTTTTGTAAAAATAAATAAATAAAAAAAAAATACCCATTTATTCATGCCAATATCAAATTTTATAATAGCAAAATAATATGACTTTCATATCAATTAGAATTTGAAATTCGATAAACGGAAAGCGACGGCATGCTTTTATTAGCTGTGAGAGAGTAATATGGTATGGCCTGGTGTGGTGCAGAGGTTAGTGTGTGAGACTGCTGTGCGGGATGACGATTTGGAAAAGCATTTTGTGCCCAAGTTATGCTTAAATAATCATATATCTATTGATGCAAATAATGCTAGGGGTGGTTCTTGGCTTCATCAAGAGATGCTCTAAAAATTTGATGATCCTTACCGTCATTTACGGATCCTATCCGTCCATAAACATTTGTTTGTGTTCCTAGTTAGGCCAATTCTCGCATGCGGATCTTATGTAGGGTCTTCGCATTACCAAACAAATCAAGACCAACTCAAATCAGTTCAGCCTTAATACCTGTTTTTCGCCATTTGAGGCTTAATCTGGGATCTCGATCTTCCTTTGCTTAAAAAATCGTTGAGTCTGCCATAGGGTGATGTATTCTTCATATTCTGGTGAGATTGCGTCAGGTACTTTGTTAAGCCAAATTAATTTTACTGTTAAGGTTCGTTTTACTACCAAATCTTACAAACTATGCGTATCATGAATCCTTCCGTAATCTTTGACCTTTTTACAATATGATTCCCATTTATTTTCTACAAGTTCGTAATTGTTAGTTATAAGAAATAACTTGTTCCCATTTGTTCTACAAATCGCTTTTGACCCATAAACGACTCAATTCCTATACGATTTTGGTCTAAAGCGATGTGATTGTTCTTTCTTTTTTCGATCATTGCAAAAGTTTAACAGAACTTTGTTGAACTATAAACAAAAAAAAAAAAATATAATTTCGAGGAGGGTAGGAAATTTCCTGGAACCTGAAAATATTTACGAGATAGACTTGGGTCGGGATTGGGACTTTCCCGCGCTCATCTCTTTAAAAAACCTCCCGGCGGTTTCTACCTCAACATAGTCTTCTTGTAGCTTGTTAAATTTAGTACAGAAATTGTTCTTTATTTGTTTGCTTACAAATCTCTTTCCTTCTGCAAAGAACAACAAATTTCTCTGTATAGTTTTTGACGATTTCTGGCGTGGCGACCGTGACCAATTCTTAGCTATTGAAATTCAATATCAAATCTTTTCGCTTTCGCTCAGGAATTTTTAACGCCTAAAACAATGCTTGATATTTTCATTTATGCTGAAACTCACAAGGTTGTCAAACTCTACAAATGCAACTTTTAATTAACAGTAACACTTTTGCACAATCAAATAATAAATACTTACCCAACTGCCCTCGTTTGCTGATGCTTTCAATTCCAACTCTCTGCTGAAAATGGTTTGTGCTTGCTCAAGCGAAATATGCTTCTGCACTGTTGTTGCTTTGGCTTTTTGAGAGCATCAAAATGTGTTTTGTATTTGTTAATTCTTTATATTTTCGAACGCATTTTCCCCGTTTGCCCGTTGGCTTTTCCCAACTACTTTTTATTATGTATTTTTCTTAAATATGCTTAATAAAGCGCTCAATCTGACACCCGCTGAGCCAAGAAGGGAGAGCGCCGGATGCCATACAAAAAGAAAGAAAGAAAAAAAAAAGGTGAAGTGGTATTAAATTTCATATGCGTCGTTGCTCTTTGGCTCAATGTCTTGTAGCTGGAAACAGGGGAGGAAGGCAAAAGAACACTTAAGCCTGAAATTGGCAGCTATTCGCTTGGCTCTGCTTCGTTTCTCGTTTGTTTGTTGCTGTTTTTTTTTTGCGTTGAGTTTGGGTCTGGGTCTTGGGTCTCTGGCCTGCTCCTCTCCAGCCAACATCTACTTATGTCGACTTGTTATTGTTCGACATAATGGCAAAATATTGTATTGCCAACATTTTTTTTCTCTGCTTCTCTTCTTCTCTTCTTTCGGTTGGCTCTGCTCCGCTTGACAAATGACTGGAGCTTGGAGCTGCTGCTGCTGCTTGCTGCTTGGAGCTGGAACAATAGCAATAAAGTGCGTTAACTTTTTGGCAGACAATAGATTTCATTTCTGGCACAGACCAAAATGGTTATGGCTCTGGCCAAGGGCTCTGACTACCATATATTGAATGGGCGATGTGTGTGCGTGGAAGACTATTCAATGGAATTGTTTTATTATTGCCCTCAGGCATTTGGAATTGAATGTGCCGACCGCCGCCTCTGCGTGGGTAGAACACAACAAAAAAATTATATATAGTGTCAGCTGTGAATGAACCAAATCCGTGTGTGTGCGTGTGGAGTTGAATGCCAAGGAAACTACTCAAAAACAGATGCGAAAAAATTAATAAGAAGACAATCATAGAAATTTTTAATTTGAAGAATTGGGGACGATGGGTTAGGTCAGGTTAGGTTCAAAATTCTAGATTTGTTCCCTACCCTGCCCAAACCCTTTGGCCATTCGCATAGCTCACCACAATCTGTGTGTGCCGCACCTTGGTTTGGTCCTTCTCTCATCTTTGCCCTTCTCGCCCCCCTCCCCAATGTGAATGTTTAATGCCGCCGTTGTCTGGCTTGGCACGTTGCCCTACTCCATGCCCAGGCTCTGGCTCAGGGGCCAAGTCTTTGTCTGTGTCCCCATACATGTATCTATACTTAAGCTGTTGCCGGCGCTTTGTCTTAACCACACAGCAACTGACTGCCAGTCGCTTTCCCCTTTCCGTCAGTTCTTTAGCCTCGTGTTGCATTTTGCAACTTGCTGATCATTTTACACACTTACGGAGTTGCTGTTGTTGTTGTTGTTTTCGTTGTAGACTCTTAATATGCTTTTAGATATGCATCAACAATGTGTCCATGTGTGTGTGTGTGAGCCTCTATACGAAGATGTTGCCAACTCCTTGGTTGCCTTTTTGCCAGCTTGTATATTTGTGCATTGAACTGAAACCTCGAGAGAACCCCAGCCAGAACGACGGCTCACACAATTTGCATGCCAAACAGCATACAACAACAACAAAAACAAGAATTTCGTATCGAACCCCAAAGTGCCAGTCCCAGTCCCAAAGTTGCAATCGCAAACCCATTGCCTGGATGTCTGACTTTCATTTGCTTAAAGCATATTTGTGCTGTTTTGCTTTATCCACAGAGCGGAGAGTTTGAGGGCACCACGTGATTTCAATACGTGAAATTTATGGAAATTAGTAAATGATAAGGGAATTATATATAGCACTAACTAAACAGTAAAATGTCCCAATAAGTCATAATAATTTACAAAAAGAATTTAGTTTTGGTTCAATAAAATAAAGTAAATTCTGTCGAACGTGACCATCGAACACATTTAAAGTAAAATAATTCTAAATAAATATAAGGGCCGTTTTTTATTCTAGTTTAAATTTATTTAAGAGAACTTTTGGGGTATTCAGTCCTAAATTAAAAAAAAATATAGCCCGGATGTACTTAAAATAAGTGATAGGCGAATCGAATCCGCTGCAAATCGATCTCGATACATATTTTGGACTCAGCTTTTCTCGCCCCTATTTTATTTTTTAAAAAGAAACATAATTTGTTTTAAGCAAGGGAATCCAAACCGAATCGAATTTCGCTTCAGGTTGAAGTTCTGGTACGCATCGAAACTTATTTTTCGGTAAAAGGTTCTGTTTTGGTTTTATTTTATTTTGGAATTCGGGTTCCATATCGGTTTTATTTTTATACTGGTACGGTATACCGGAAACGTACCGGAAAGTTTATTCCTAGTAGAATTTGGCGGAATCCGTGGTCTCCTTCAACCGAGCATAAAGAAACACACGCATCTCGAATGGTCTGTTTGTTAGTTGCCACCCTAATGCTGGTATTAAACAATTCATCAAGGCACCTGGAACCAGCAGTTTTCTTTTTCTGTGCTTGATTAGAGTTTTGCCAAACGACTTGACTGTCAAACTTTTTTATCAAGTCGGCGTGAGATCGGGCAATGTGCTTTTTAAATTTGTGCCATGATCGCCCTATAAAAAGAAGGTACCTACATATATGAACATTAGGTTGTAACCCCTGAGTATGAAATTTTGGATCATGGTCGCAACCCCCCTATCTGATACTTTTTGAGGAATAATAAGCGTAAAAATAAACAAATGTAAAAAAGTCAAGTTTTAACGGACGCGAATAATCTGTAAAGTTTTTGTATATAACTTTTTGTTTTCAAAACTTTAAGGTTTTGTCGCGCCTATTTAAAATTAAAATAGAATTTTGTTATTTTCACAACTATTAGTTATAAACCAAATATTAGCTTTGAGAATGCTGAGATCTGTGTTTTTCCATTTTGGGGTCCAACCTAATGTACACTCATAAAAAAACTAGAACGAATAATTTGAGTACGAACGCGCTTGAAAAAAATGTAGTCGCTCTTGAATTTTCAAGAATTTCGCTCTTAGAATCGAGATTAATTCATTCTCAATGTGGTTCTATAGGCAAATGGAGTGAGGGAACGCAAACTTCGAGAGAACTACGTTGGACGCGATCTCTCAGAGAGAGACAGCGCATGCGCAGTTTGTCGTTGTCATATGACGGTGGCCGGCCGTTGAACATTAAGAATCTGCAAAAGTAATTGATTAAAGGACTGTATAATATAATAACAAACACTGCATTTAAAAATAAAAATACATTAAAATAAAAATTATGCTCCTACGGGGACTTGATACACGGCCTCCACGTTTTCTAAGCGAACAAGACATCCACTCGGCCAGCAAAATACGAACTGCGTTAATTCTTAAATATGGTTTCGTCACGGCTTGTAGCTTAGTCGACTGAGCTAAACTGCCCGTCCAACTGTGTATGTTTCAGTCTTCGAGGTACCGAGTTCAAGTCCCAGTAAAGTGTTATCTGTTAATGTTTCTAACTCAAAATCAATCACATCTTAGAAAGAAGGCACCTACTGGATACACCACCGTCGGTCGGACGGGGGTCCCGTGGTCTCGGTCGTATCTTTCAAACCGCGGTTATGGTTCGGTTCGGTTCACTTTTTATTCATTTAATTAACTAAAGAAAAATATTTTGGATACAAGTGTTCAAATTATTCATTAACAAAGATTTAGGTTTTCAGTTAATCGGGTATGTTCAAAATTTCGAAGGCAATTTCCGTATAAACGTTCTCATTTCGTTTTGAAATCCTACATTTTTACATATCAAGTGACGTTGTTGTGAGTTGTTTAGAAACTTTCACAGTTTGAAATCGACTACTGAAAGCCAAGCGGATCAAATTCCTCAAATAATTACAATTTTCTTTTGACCTGATCAAGTAATCTCTGACATATTTGAAACTTTTACATATTAATAAATTTTTAGAACAACAGAATATCAGTTATGCTTTCATTATCGTTTTGAATTTTGTTGTATATTAACATTAAATGAGACTAAGCTACATTTTTCCTTTTTCTAATAGCAGGCTTGATTCCTAGAATCTAAGAAATCAAATTCAAAAATAGTCGGAGCTCTTTTTTCCAAAGAGTTGACAATTACTGAGCTATGTCGTTCTCCCTTTTTTCAACCTTAATTTTGCATGCCTAACAGCCATAGAAATACTTATAGTCATTTTCAATTTCAACCCAATCTCACTTAAAGATAAAAGTTAACGCTTGAGTATTATGTGAGTTGACCCCCCAACGGATAATACAATCAACGACTTGGCTTATTACAATTTTGGGTCGATTGGTTGGATAAAGGTTGATGTTCTTAGGTTTTTACAACAACTCTGCTTTTCCAAGTATTTTCGTAATATTCGAACGGGAGGTTCTTGAAATGTGTTTTAATTTATCTTTCAATATTGTACCAGAAAAAAATGAAAAGTCTACGAATAGTAGGGATTTCTACACGTTTCGACCGGGACTTTCAACCCATTCTTTTTTGTGTAGCTTTTCTGCACCTGTTGAAGGGTTCACGTGGCGAAATTCGAAAGCCACTCTTGCGTGAAATAACACAAAGGGTATGGGCTCGGAAAATCCGGGTCGAAACGTTAGAAATCCACATTTTCGTTAGCTTTTTTTTTTTTTTTTACAAATTTATATTTTTTTACTTACTCTTACATTTGAAACCCGGCCCCTTGGACTGCAACACGTTGAAGATGTTTTAGACGTCTCCGCTACGAACGCGTGTAAGGCAAGCCTCTAAGACATTACTTGTATTGAATTCCTAGAGGCACAATCAATATTTGCTTGTAATTCTCAAGTTCTAGTTCAACGCAATCGCATATACAGTCAACGAAATTTGCGCACGTTCGTGTAGATTTTAATCAAACGAACTTTAGAATCCCACTCGTCTGTGACAACCACTCTAAACGAAAAATATAAATTCAGTACTGATGTGGGCTACATTTTCGTGTAGAGTTTCCCACGCGAGTGTATTTATCAAACGTTTTGTAGAAAACGTCAACGTCCTTGGTATTCGATTGCTGCTGAAAATGTAGAATTATTTGGGAAATGATGATTTTCTAATGTCTGACTTTGCCTTTGCACATTCAGCTTTCTTTTCTACATGTTTAGATTTTTAATTCTACACGTCCTAGCTTTTCCACGTCGCGTGTGCCCTGTGCATTTACGGCGAAATACTTGTTTAGTTTGACGTTTCTACACGGCGTTACCATTTTGTTTTCTCTGTGTAGGCAGAGACCTTTTTCAAAAGTGTCTACACCGTGGCATTTTGCAGCTCTTAATATAGAGATGATACTCTCTCGCCCTCTACATCATTGGCGCAGGTAGCAGCTCTGAATATAGTGATGACAAAATGACTTGGCGGCAGCCACGAAAATTCAAAATACAAAAAAATGCCTCAGAACCAAAACTAGTCTGGTACTAATCTGGTTATCTGTTTAAATCTTTTCTGTGTTTTCGGTTCTAAAAATATCGGCTCTCGAATACCGGTATACAAAGAATTTGAAATATCTGTTGAGGTTCCGGTATGAGTTTTACTCGGTTCTTTTCAGTATAGGCGGTTCCGGTTTGATTCCGTGGTTTTAAGTTATCGCCTAGATGGCGATCTCTAGCGGATCTAAAAGGAAAAACTGTTGTTTTGGGACGACAAAGATTTTCTTGGAGTTAAATTTACATTCGACTTGATTCCGTACAGAGGATTTAAAAAATATTTTCATTTTCGAATCCGATCTCATGTTTTAAATTTTTTCCGTCCCGCTAATTTTTGGCTCATTCTAGGATCCAAAGGACCAAAAAACCCTTTTCCTTTTTGCTGTAAATCAACTAGCCCATCTCCATTACCTTCCTTCCTTGTCTTTTTCCAATTTTCTCTCCTTCACATTTACTCACCTTTTTGCCACTCTGTTGGCATTTTATTTATTCATGTGGCTGGGCTATGGAGCGTCGGTTCTTATTCAATATAAATTATATATGTACGTATGCATCACCCTCTCCTCTGACCGTACATGTGTCGTCGTTTAATGGCGCACTTGAAGTGGCTCCTGATTCAAATGAACCTGAGGTTGCTGAAGTGGCTTGTTTGTAAGTTGACTTTTGAGCTACCACTTTTTTTTTTTGGTCTTGGGAATATTTAATCCCTAAATCAATTAATTTTGATGCTACTTAACATTTTTCAACAAACTACAAAATGTGCTCAATCAAATGAAAATTAGCATTTAATATGAGGAGAGAAGAGGGGAGAGGGGTCTTTGCAACCCTCCTTTGTTCAATTTTGTATTGCCATATCAGGGGTGAGGTCTACCCTTGTTTATCCTCTCCGACAGAAGGTGTCAGCCATGTAATTATATGTGCTCACCCGGCCAGGCAGCAGCTGCTTACATTTTCTTACAGTTTTCCATTTTGTTTCCTGGTTTTTTTTTGTGTTGTTGTTGGTAATATTTATAACAATTATCTGTAATTAATCCCAGCGACACATTAATCAACACTTCTTCACACACACCTCTTCTTCTTGGTTAATTAACCCAAGTGGCATTTGTGAAGAAGGCGCAGGCGCATAATCTAATTAAGTGCCCACGTTCAGCCAGCATTGTCGTCCCACATCCTTGTCCGCATCCTCCAGCAACAGCATCAGATGTTGTTTACGTAACACAAAAAGGCAAAGTAGAGTCTCCAGCTCTTAACGAGACTGCCATGGCAATCAGCAAGAGTTTATTTTTTTTTTGTACCAAGTGGGCAGACCAGAGAGAAATATGATGGAGAAAAAAAGGAAGAGTTGAAATAAATTAACAGAACCAGAGAAGCGACGAGGGGAATGAGAAACTCTTGACTGAATTTGAATTTGTACGGCCAAAATGTTTGCATGGCAAGGACATGTCGTCAGTTTGTCAGTTCCGTCAGACGATTGGCCCTATGCAAAGACCAGAGAGAGAGAGAAGGAAGAGAAAAAACGAAACTCCTGGCCCAAACAATGGCATAAAAACATGAAAAGCATACATTACACGCTTGAAATCCCCGGGGGTTCACACACACACACATACACATACACGCAGGCATTTAGAAACAATAACACAGCGCACAAAAATTCTAAAGGAGTGCAGGCATAGGGAGAGCAGCAGCACAACGTTCCGAGTCCATGACGTTGATAATATTGTTGTTCACATGTCGAGTTTTGTATAATGTGGGGAACCATGGAACGTGCACAACTGCAGAGTGCCCCAGCCCAGGCCCGTCGACAAAAAGGAAGAGCCACAGTAACTGACTGTCTGATGACTGCTGCTCCCTTTGTGTGTGTGTGTGTGAGTGTGAGCATTGTTGTATAACCCTCAAAAAAAGATGCATTCGATATTAAATTGAAATTGACAGCAAATTCATATGGAATGCAGTCAAAGCATATGTCAAAATTTGTACCCAAAATGTCTATAATCGTTTATCCCTAAGAGGCAAAGCTTTTAGTGGTCCCATTTTTTTTTTTAAATGGAAAATGAAATGAAATTAATTTGACAAGATTTCAAAATTGATTTATTTTCAATAAAGGAGGAGTAAATATATTATTGATTATACACAAGGTTTCAAGCTGAAATCCAAACCAAATCCCGCATCTGGATTTGTAAATTCCAAATCTTTTAAATATGCTGAAAATGGTACAGCTTTCTAATAAGATTTTGACTTTTTACTGTTTGTAAAGTTTATGATGGTTCGCTAAAAAGCGTAAAGGATTTTCTTAAAAATAATTTTCATCCCACTGTGTTTCATTTCAAATTTACAAATGTGAAGAATACTCAATATCTTTCACGAATCTTTACAAACAAAATGGTTTCTCTCACAAGAATTTATTGCAGGGGAATAAGAATCTAATGCAGAGTTCCCCAGCTTTAGCCCCTGGTGGACGAACATTCTTGATATTTCACACCGAATGCTTGCCGAAGTCATGCATCACTGTGTGTTAGAAAGAGACACAGTTAAATTTTCGCGCTCTCTTTGGGGAACCCTGTTATAATGGGAGCTTCTTGAGAAATGGTTGACAATAGGTAAATTGTTATAAGGAACCACAAATAACCCAAATTTATAACCTTTAAGACGAATTCGTAAGGCTAGAATGACACTTTAAATTTTTAGGGACAATTTTAGTCACAATTTTTCGTCTAAAGGCAAAAAGTTGTTAGTGTATGCGAGTCAGAGTATGCTTGAATATGCCGCAGAATGTATTTGAAGAGGCTGGAATGATACACAGCAGTAAATTTAGTTCTAAAAATTGAAAGTGTCATTCCAGCCTAAGGAGTTCAAAACATATCGAATAAAACCCAAAAAAGGTGGTGATTCTATCAATCATTTTTAAATCACTCTTCATAAGGAATTAGAACATGGTTCTTTCCCCAAAGAAAATTACATAATAAACTCGGAAAGATTTTTAGATCTCATATGGGATTTTAAAATAAGCATTAGCTGAATATAATATCTACAAAAGTTTATCATTTACATTTGTTAAATGCAATTTATTAATTTTTAACTCTCTTCTCTTACAGGTAAGACCGGTCATCTAAAATTCAGCTTTTGTATTCGAGAAAATATGTGAGTTTGTTTTATTTTGTATTCTTGAAAAATAAATCTATTCCGGGAAACCAAAAACATGGAAACATTCACTGATCAATGATCAGCATTGAAGCAGCCTGGAACTCTACGTCAGATTTGAAGGTCTAGCCTAAATACAAGATAGTTCAATTGTGACTATAGAGCAATACACAACTATAAATATATTATAAAACCCGAAGCATTACAAGCATCAGCCGAGTCGATATAGCCTTGTCCATCCGTCTGTAAGGACACCTAGAATACCGAGAATAGAAGAGCTGAAGCAAACAAATTTAAAATATAGACCAGTAGTGCCCAAACTCACACAATCAAGCTTTGCGCTCGTGTGCGTAGCAGCGAAACACGAGGTAAATGTCATGACGTTAAACATGAGCAACAAGCAGTGATGCCAATATTTTTTCGAAAAAAAAGGACAGATTGAAAAAAAAGCGGGGGAAGGGGGGAAAAGTGTTAAACAGGACAAAAAGTTTTTTTTATTTATATTTATTCCATAATTTTAAGGTATCTTCAACAAGTTCTACATCGGTCATTTCTCTGTCCTCATACGTCGCCATTTAACCAATTAATGATAAATATTTATCCGGCAAATTACATTTACAACTGATTTAAATTAAAATATGATATGTATAACTACCTGACTGTCAAAATAGCAGTTAACGTCTCCACTTGTAACCGATTTCTAGTTTTGGTTTTAACCAAATTTGCTTGGCTAAATACCCTCTCTTCTTCCGCATTCGACCATGGCAATGAAAGCAGAGTCAGGGCGAAAACTACCAGGTCCGAAAAGAGGTTGTTACCTGCACTGTCCCGATATTTTTTTACTTCGGACCAAAATTTTTAGTGTTTTCATCATTCTCCTGGTGGCTGTTGGCGTATTGAGCGGTAAATGTTTACTATAAGGTAGCTTTCTCCGAAAATTCCTGGAATTATTTTTCCTCGATGGACCGCGAATTGTAAAGAATTTACGTGCAAAAACTAATTCGCCAATTATTATCTGCATGTAAATTTATTATAATTCGCGGTCCATCGAGGAAAAATAATTCCACAATTTTTGGAGAAAGCTACCTTATAGTAAACAATTACCACTCAATCACAAAATCCGTACAGTCTCTGCAGAATCGTCGATGTTCGCTTTTAATGTTATCACGTTAGATTCGAACTCGTATCCCAAATACAAATCCTGCTTAACGCGTTGCGTAAAATCATTTTCATAAACATCAACTTGAATGTCGGAGGGGATTATTTTTGTTTTGAGATAGTTAATGCTTAGAATCAAATCACCCAGTAATTTATTTGCGTCGGCGTCCTTGCTTTGAAAGTTTTTATTATTCCTTTGCATGTCAGCAAGAATCCGTTTCAAAAACCAGCAAATATAAATAATTGACGTCATTATATAAGCCGCTCAATATATTTACTTTGTGACACTTTTCCGTCAATAGATTGCAGAATGAAAATGCAATTTCAGTTCAATCTACTGCGTCGTAATGCGTTTGACTGCATTTTTAATGGATAGCCACATTCATTTTACATTAAAATAATTTAGTCTAAAAACGCCCGATTTCCGGATAAGGAAACTAAAAAAGGGACAGAATTCCGGATAGGGGATGTTTGACATTTTTTCCGGCTGAAGCAGTTAAATACAGAATAGATCTGTACGGAAAAGGCCATATTGGCAACACTGGCAACAAGCAAACGAACCAAAACCTCGTGAGAGAAGAAAAAGCCGAAAGTACGCGTCGTGAGAGAACACACATACTCTCTCTCTCTATCTATGCGTCTGTTGGCTGCGACGCAGGCAGCATTATGAGTTCCTATCCCATAAGATAATCTTTTGGCATTTTGGGCACGTATACAGGAGGCCTGTTGCCGATTAATCGGAGTTGATAAGAGTTTGGATTTCTAAGAAACGATTTAAGAATTTGGTCGAATCTTTTTGCCATTCAGAGGATCGATTGAAGGTAATTGGGATTTTTAAATTAAAAGTTGAATAACACAGTCGGTTTTTGGAAGCGAGAACAATTAACAATTCCGATTCCGCATGAATTGATCAAAATCGAAAACGGGAACAGGCCTGATAGACTATTAAATGTTTGAATACCTCCCAAAATTTTTAAGATATCTATCACAAATTTTAAACTTATATTGATATTCGCAATATCGGTAACCCCTCAAATTTATATAAATATCGGATCAAGATCGAGTTCAAAATGTTGCATACTTCGGGAGGTTATGAAACCTTTCTTCCCCTGTAAGGTCCTTAACTTACGCTTCTCGTTTTATCGTATTTTGAATATATTTTTGTGAAAGAAATGACGATAAGAGCCATTAAAAAAACTTTTTAAAACGAAGACATTATGGAAGATGCCAAACTTATCCAACTTTTGAAAAGAATATGTGCTTGCTTCATTAATCTATGATCCATTGTGGTGTGGTTCGTGACCAACGACTTCAAAAACGTCTTTTTTAAGCTAAACATTAAAAGCCCTAAATGTGATACAGTTTTTAAAAGAATATGATAAGAATAGGTTACTTAAAGAAGTTGTCCTCTAATGTGAGAATTGTTCTCAAATGAAAAACAACAAAAATTCTCTTAGACTTCGGAAGTCCACTTTTACTGCAGTTCATTCCAAAAGAAATCATATATAAACCTTTGTATAAACCCTTGTCTTACCTCTCATATTACCTGCTTGTTATACAAAAAAAAAAACTCCATTCCTTGTTCTGTTGGCATTTGCTTATAAGCTTACCCCTTATTGTACATATTGGTCCCCGCTGTCATGCCCAGAGGGGCCAGAAACAAACATGGTTATTAATTGAAAAGCAGATAAGCTGCAACTGGTTGACTGGCTTTGGCCAACGGTCATTCCTATTTGCCAATTTTAACCCTGCAAACAATAAAACGTAAGGCAGCACGCGTCGCATTTCGAGTATTAATAGTTTAGACAATATTGTTTGTTTGGGTTTTTCAGTTTTTGTGCAGCGAATGCTGCTACAAATCTGTTTCTGTGTGGTGATATGATGGTAACCGCATCAAAACCCTCTCCCCTCCAACAGCTGGCTTGCCATTTCCTCTATTATCCTCCATCCAGTCAATCAAAAGCGTGCGCAAATATCCCAAGGGGCAAAGTCAAATTTGCTATCCAGCATTTCACATTTATTACTTATGCACAGACAGAACAGAACAAGGGGAGCGAGCGGAAGGGAAAGCCACCCCCTTTCAGAGAGCAACCCTTATTCTATGGCTCTATGTTAATCGTTATTTTGGCACTTTTTGCTGCTGCTGCTGCTGCGTAATCGCTTTTCACCATAAAAATCTGAAGAAGATATTTTCTTTCTCTCTAAGGCGAAGCACATTTTCAAATTATCCTCAATGAAATTATGAAAAAGCAAAAAGGGTCCCTCCGTCCGTCCGTCCGTCCGTCCGTCTGTCCGTTCCCCTTCTTTGCACGCCCAAACAAACCGCTTGAGTCAAATATTTTTGATGAGGGTCATAATTATAATGAAACAGGTCTTGCATACAGACAAGGCTCTGCATTCCCTTTTTTTTGGGTTGGCTGCACAGAGAGAAAAATCTAAAACAAACTAAACTGTCTATGGGGTATGAAATGACCAAAATAAAGCAATTCTGGGAGTATTTTTTCTCAGTGTAAGAGCCGTACCCTTGTCGTTTGTCAGTGCGTGCGCATATAATGCATGATTCATGCCTTCTCCCTGTTTCCTCCCCTCTGCTGTATGGCTGTTTCACCCCACTGGGTTGCAGTTTGGCTTCTGTTACTTTTCTCTCCACGAAAACCCAAAAAAAAAAGGGGACTCAATGCTCGCCCTTTTGCACGCTGCTTCTTCGAAGGGTGACGAACTGGAGGATTTGGCCATAATTAAAATAAATTTAAACGATTGCCATGCTTTGATTATGTTGTTGTTGTTGTTGTTGAGGCAAACTCATGAGAGTCGGTTGGTTGCTTTTTGTTATTTCGCTTGGGCACTTGTGAAATTGAAAAGTAATGCCACTTTGTCACTATTGGGTTTGCCCTCCAGGGCAATTATCGCCGTTTCTCCTCCTCCTCCTCTTTCAGTTTTGAAGCTCTCTTACCTTTCAAGTGAAGTGCGAGAGCTCAAACTCGAGGCAGGCCAAGCAATCAAGTTGTTTATGACCGACGACGACGACGATGACGACCGTGTGGCACAGCTACCATCTTGTGTTGTGGTTGGTGCCGCCGCAATCACAACGACGAAGAGTCAGAGTCTTTCCTCTCACAGCCATTAACACGCCAAGCGTTGCCGCCCCAGCCCCCTGCTTCCATTGGGGGCCCATCCGTCCGACTACTTTAATAACAAAGTAAATATTGTTCATTAGTAAATATTTACACGCTCGTCGCATGTTTGCTCATATTAAATACGAGAGCAGAAGACGTCGACGACGACGACGACCAAGTCGTAGAATACTTGGCTTGTGTTATTTGGTTTACTTTTTCCCTCCCCCCCCCTCACAATTTTTATTTATTTATGCGCATTCGGTGCGCTATCTGAAAATGTGCGTGTTGAACTATTAAACATTTATCGATAATTTTTACAGCTGCCCAAGAGTGCGACCAAGTGTTGGCTGATGTGTATCTGTAACTGTCTGTGTTTGTTGTTTATAATTTATGTGCATTCCAAATGAAGCATTTACGACACGCAGCCTAGAAGTTGTGAAAAAGGCCACGCCCCGAATCGCCCTCATAACTTAGTAGTAGTTACATGGCATATTAAAATAGCTACCCTGGGAATATTAGAGCAAAGTGTACAACAATTTTTCAATTTTTTTTTTCTAAGCTGAGAAAACGCCTTAAACTTGTTTATTTTTTTCTGATGAAAGAAAGAGAGAGAGAAAAATGCAGGTTATGTAAAGAAAATTGTTATCAAAGATTTTTAAATTAAAGAGCGGAGTCTTTTGATGAGTAGACTGAAAACTGTGTGGAAATCAAACCGATAATTATTGCTAAGCAAATTTTTAAATAGTACCCATTAATAATTAATATGGTCTTCTAGTTAATTCTTTACAATAATAACAGCTTGTTTAAAGTTCAAAGTACGATTTCCATGTTTTTAAAGAAGTCTGTGATTTGTAAAGAAAAGAACCCAATGAAGCCTTTAAGCGACTTTAAACTTGTTACTTCTTAATTGTTTTGAAACTCTCAGCTTAAAGTACCATTTAAGCATAGCAATATGATTAATGTCTAGAAGCAGAGATGGAATCCTATTGAAATTAAGGACTGTTTCGTACAAATTGTTTTGAGATAGTTAACAGAGGTCTAAAGCAGGGGTGCCCAGAATGAGCTTATAGCCGCGTGGAGCAACAACAACCACAAGAAATAGAAAGAGCAAGCCGATTTTTGTTTGTGCGTGTGTGTGTCCGCGTGAATATATTTGCTAATCTACGCTAACTACGCATAAGCAACATTGTTGTTGCGTTCCAGTTTGCTCGAGACATAGGGAGGAGAGAGAGAAGAAAGACTTATCTAAAGTACTGATGTCGAAATATCGATATTGAATACTTGTTGAATATATTTTTGGTGTGTATTTTTGTTAGTTTCGGCCACAAAAGTGAGGTGTTCTAAAGGCATTTTCTGGGATTTTACAAGTATTACTGATATTACTAATATCCACGAGAATACCCTAAGGAAACCTTCCTTTTTGTCCAAAAACAAAAAAAGTATTCACAAAAATATCGTCAAAAGTTATTCGATATCAATATTTCGAAAACTCTAATCTAAAGTTGTTGTTGCAAGTCGCACGAGCCTACAACAATACCTTCGCCCGGAAAGAACGAGAGGAAAGAATGCATATAAATTTGTTGTTGCTTTACGGAGACCATAAATCATGCGTGAAGGCTATACGCTCCTGTTATACCTTTATGGAAAACAACCACAATGCGTGGCTTGCGGAATGGGTTTGGGCACCCCTGGTCTAAGGTTACAGGTTTAGTTCGAAACTGTGGTTTTGTTCGTTTTAGTGGTTTAGTGGTATTTTTAACTAGAAAAGAAAACCAATTACTTCAAAATCTTAAATTGTAATGTTTTTATTACCGGACGTTAGTTTGTCGTTCAAAAATTGAAGTCTTGTTTAGAAGAGCAAAGGGTTCAATAGGTACCTTAGCATCTCTAACTCGTTGCGTACCTGCTGAAGAAAGAAAAACATTGTAAAAATTAGACTTCTAACTACCCTCTTAACGAGAACAATCCGTATTAATCTCTCTACAAACTGTTAATAGGGATCTAATAACCGAGATCTTATAAATAAACGATATTTTCAGTTTTCTCGAACGAATTTCCCAAATTTGTTAGAAAGATTGTAAAAATAAACTATATTTTCAGTTCTCTAAGACGAATTTCCCAAATCTGTATGAAAAGTCTCAAACGGATATAAAACTATCTATTTTTCGATCAGCTTAAGGCTGAGTCTACCCTTCTTGACACTTGAGACATTAAAGTCTAGTAGTCCTTATGATGTCTCATGCGTCGAATATGCCTGGAACGCAGGGGCCGAAGACAATTGGCTATTTACACTGACACGAGCCGAATGCATGCCGAGATTTGTGGCCAGCGGTTGATGAAGTAGGTCGGAGCAGGTTTGCGTAGCTTTATTGTAGCGCTCCAATACACTCTCACTTTCGGACCTCGCTCTTCTTGACATACTATGGTGTAGACGTTCAGCTCAGACTTGTAGAGAAATCTCGTATGGTATGTTACCTGCAGTATATCAAAATATCAGAGATCAAGATCAAATTCAACACACATACTAATGTAAATCTATATATATAAAAATCTCGTATCACATACAAACTCCCCGAAACGGCTTGACCGATTTTAATGAAATTATCAGGTCTGTTCCCATTTCCGAGTGGATTTAAAAAAGTAAAATGATTGTAATTCCGAATCGTTTTCATTTGATGTTCCCGTTTCCGAGTGAGAATGTTCGAATCGTTTTCGAACTATAATTCAGATGAATGGTAACGTGAACGATTTCGAACAACACTGCGCATTCGCTAATGCGGAATTGCGAACAGCTCAGTTTCATTTCGATCGTTTTTGCTTTCGGCTACATGCAGTTTGGGGTACAACTTTGAAAAAATGAATTTTAAATCAAACTGAATGCCCAATATTTCTATGGTTACTTTAAAATCTTATCAAATATATCCGACTTGAAACCTTGCCTCAAATCTACTCTATACTCAGTTCTCAACCTAAACACCGAAGCATTATGTTCAAACAATAATATAAAATATAACTTAATAAATCCACAACCAACAAAGTCTCAATAAAAACACCTGGCCCATTAACATAATAATATTGAGTTAAAAAAAATCCGTGACATAAAATTTGTCAATTACTTTTCATTTCACTCACTCAAAGGCAAAACTTTTAAAACCGAATAATTTTATCGTTTTTCGGAAACGGCAACAGCTATCAATTTCGATTCCACATGATTTGATCGAAATCAAAAACGGGAACAGGCCTGTATGTATATTTTTGATAGGTGTAGAATAGGTTTTAAACTATATTTCATAACGCTAAGTGATTTGGGTGTCCCTCTGCTGAACGTTTCTTTGAATTGACGACGCAGCGCGCTGCTCATCTGTGAAACTCTGTGTTTTATTATTGTGAAAATCGTTATCGTTATCGGAATATCGTTTTTCATCAATCGTTTTAATTTGGCCTATCTGTGTGTGTGTGTGTTACAGTAAACAATGCCAGCAACACGTAGGGGTGGCTATTTGGGCCGTCGAACTAATGCCCCAACACTCATGCGAAATGTTAGGCCAGCGAGAACAGATTAACAATTACGCGAAATAAATGAAATTACGCGTGTCAGAACGTTCTTCTCAATCACAAGAGGCAGGAGCTTTTCGAAGTCAACAACAATAATTTGAGCAGAGACATGCTTGCTGGACAGATGTTAACACACGCAGAACAATCGACCCACAAAAATCTTAAGTAAAAGCGTTACAAAAACAATCAGTTTTTTTGTGATGCTGATATTATATTTTGTTGTTGTAGAGAGGAAGAACAAATCCCAGATCACCATCGACAGAAGCTTTTGGCTTGGGTTTTATACGTTTCTAGACCGAAAGTGGTTACTTCTCACATTTATATAACAATTTGCCCATATTCCTCTTTTTAATGAGTATTCCTTGGGTCGTTCAATTCTTCTCTTGATTTCCTCAACCATTTTCAGTCATGTTCCGTTGATCTGCCTCGTGTCACTTGCAACTAATTGCCATTAGGCGCCGCTAAATAATTTATACTACACACAAAAGTCGATCTCATTGGTGCTACGTTGTGTTGTAGCTGTTGTTGTTGTCGTTGTCGTCGTCGTCGTGCATTAGTGTCATAATTTATTTCCATATTCAGTTTACAGTTTGCAGTTGCAGTTGCAGTTTATGGCGCTGCAACACGAAAATGAAACGCGTTTTGCGGCGCCGCCAGCAAACCAAATTGTAGCCAAATGCGGTCGTCTGGTCACTCGAACCAAAACCGCAGCAGCGGCAGCAGCAGCAACAGCAGCAGCAGCGTAGGCAAAAACCACACGCCATCAGCGTTCCACCTCACTTTTGTGCCCTCCTTCTGCCCGTCCTCCTCCTTCTCCTTCTCGTGCTCATGCTTTCAGGCATGTTAAATGCAACCGAAGCAACGAAGCGTGCAAATCATGTTAGCCCCTGCCCCAGTCACAGTCACAATCGCCCCTGCCGTGCGCCAGCTGTCCCCGCACCCCTCTTCCTGTCAGGCTTTGGCAATGCAAACGACCGCAGGGGTCCATATCCCAATGCCATAAAAGGTCGCCCCTTGTCTGCTGCTGCCTACCGCCTGCCAACTGTGAGTGTGTGTGTGTGTATGCGTTTGCGTTGAGAGGGGTGAAATGGATTTGGGATTGGAGTGGTGGTTGAACATGACGCACAATGTCCACAAAACAGTCCGCTAGTTGCCAAATTGCCTATGCGAAATGTGTGGGCAACGTATCGACCAGAGAGAGAGCTCGCGCGCTGGACAAGATTATCGAAATAGTTTTCCATTTGACGCTTTAATCAAACGATTTAATCAGAAAGCCAATAGTTTTCCCATGTTGCATTGTGTGCAAATGATTTTATAGTGATTGAGAGAGGGGGGGAAAGCGCACTTCAGAAAGTGTGAAAGTCGATGGAAAATGAATGAGTTTTAACTTGAACAAAATTATTCAACACATTTACACATTTATTTCTCAACGATGACATCTGGGTGTCATACATCATTTTGTTTATCTACTTATCTCTATGTTCATTATCATTATCACATACTCGTTTAATATTTGCTAAACAAATTTATTTAAGTGTGAAAAATTAATTTTATTCCAAGTTAAACAACATTCTCTCATACTCTGCGAATTCGCATTAGGTAATTGCTAACGAACAGTGTGTGCGAGACATGCAAGTCGTCAACGGCAATTGTGTTAACACTTCTTTAGAAGCTGCCATTAAAATGTTACGCCTCAGTGGGAATAAAACCCAAATCTATCAATTATGCCCCGGGTTGGATGGCGCCCCATTTTCAACCATTGAAATGATATGAATCCCACTTTTGACATATTATTAGACACTTAATGCGCTCAACTGTGAAATAACAAAAGCTAAAAAGAGAGACCAAATAGTATATCAAATTTAATGACTAAATGGGTGGCTATTAGGCAACAACAACAAACAGACAAAAGTGGAGCGAACTCCATGACAAATAAATTTACAAAAGCCACAAAGCGAAATGAAATTTAAATGTCCAGAAAAAAATAGAAACAAGCATGAGAGAGCGACAATTTGCCACGACTTCGAAATACCCTGTAAGCTGATTCTGTAGGTGTGATTGTCACAAGGGTTACGGAATCAAACCGGTACCCAAAACAGTGTACCAAAAAGAACCGATTAACCCTCAAAACCCGATATATGGAAATTTTTGAAAACTAATATTTTGAATTCGAAAAGAAGCACAACATCGTGAGAGGTGCAGTTTCGGTTCTAAGTATTTTTTCGTTTTCAGTTTCTTGATTTCAATCAAGGTTTTCCTTGACTTTAATGGTTAACAAATTTAAGAAGATGTACTACTCTTCAGTTCAGTCCAGTTCCACCGAAATCCATATACCAAAAAATCTCAGACCTTAAATTGGAACCCAAATTGGATTAATATTTTTGGAACCAAAATTATTTTTAAAGTTCAGTTTTGGATCTGTGCTTTTTCTTTTTCGGGCTTTAACAAATATTTTACACGGTTTAAACCCAAGTTAGATTAAAAATATGGATTTTTTTTTTTATAATTTACATACAATTCAGTAAGTCAGGGATGTTCAAAACCAGCTTACGGCGGCGTAGACAGTATAAATGAAGAAAATGTTTCTGAGCTGAGGAAGGGCAAGAAATAGAAAGAAATAACAAAATCTAAGCTGAGCAAAACGCATACATATAATATTTGATGCTGCGTTCGATTTAACAAGGGCATAGAAAAGAAAGAGAAGAGAGAAAACCTACCTAAAATACTTTGGTTTGTGCTATGCGTGAGCGCCTATACGCGCGGCTACGAATGCGCGCTGAATAGGTCTTTAGGCATCCCCGCAGGGCATACAAATTAATATAAATCGTATTCAAGCCAACCAACTAAGTCAGGTCTTTGGTTTTCAAGGGGCATTACTCTTGTTTAGGATTTTTTAAAAAGTCGGGCGTAAAGGTATAAAAGATACGAGTTGTAAAATTATTCATGAAAAAAAGCACTTGTTATTGTGCTATTTCGAGATTTTTGTCTTCAAAATATGCGGTCACACCAACAAAAATTCAAATCAATTGTCAGTTATAATATATTGAGATATCTTCTTTAACATAGCTCCGAGCACTCTGTTTGTCACAACACCTAGGAGCCGCCATTAGTTGTCGATATTTCTCAAAATATCAATCGTAATATCAAATCCCAATTTTCAATATCTATTATATATCGCCTTCAAAAACATCGATATATCGATATTATCGTTATTTTCAACTTAGAAAACTGAAAAGCTTTAAAGAAACGCCTTCCCATTAAACTACTAGTGAAGATTTCTAGAGAACGTTATGTCTAATCTTTTCAACAGTTTCCAATAGTTTCTGAAACTAACATGTACATTTTTTCAAAGAGATTTTTCCAAGTGAGTAAAGTATCGAAAAGCACTTTCACAGTAACACAATTCATCGACTAGCTCTCCAAAAGTTATTGGGTTCTCACGATATCTTCATATGTTCTAACCTAACACCTAATATTGCGCGTTTTTGCATCCATCATTAAATGCGATTTTAATTTATTTCCATGATTTATCAGCTAGCCACTATTTATCTATTAAGTAACTTTTGATATATCGTTGAAAAAATATAAATTGAGATATCGGCCTCAAAATAGATCCGAGCACTCTGTTTGCCAAAACACCTAGAGAGCCGCCATCACCACCTACTCCAAACAAAGTTGCAGTTTTCCCTATTGATGCAGCTTCTACAGACGATCCCAAACGAAAAAGTGCAATCGCTACCTGTAACTCAAGTTCCATTTGGGGTGAGTCCGCACGAATCAATTCGACAATCGAAGCGAACTGACTCTTAGTGACACGGAGCATTTGGGGAAAGCGACCATCATTGAAAAATGGTAGCACATTGGTTAGCCAGTTGACTGATTTGGGCTAACAGAACTTGTATCCTCCATTAACTCGTCCAACACTTCATAGACATCATCATGGTCCATAGTACCTAAAGTTTTTGTATTCATATTTCTTCATGCTCGTATTTAGCTTGATTTGTACACCTGCCCATCAATGCATTCTATTTCATGAAGCGATAGGTCTTCTTCTTCTTCTTTATTATTACACCGTTGCGCTGCTCTGCAAGTAAGCCTCAGTCGCTTCTGTCCGTCGGCTGCACCATTGCTTCTTGTACACTTTCTCTTGGTATTTTTATTTCGATTTATATTTACGTATCAAGCTTTGATTCACAAGTAACTGCATAATCATTCTGCACTCAAAAAAAAAGGAGAACGATTAAGTCCTAAAAAAAACGTTCTTGATTCTATTCTGTTTCAGTCTAGAATTATGTAAGAACGATTCGCTCTTGAATATTCTTACATTGAGTACGAATCGTTCTTAAAATTTGAAATTGACCGTTAAAAGTTTAAAAAGAGAAATAAAGTTCTTGATTCAAGAAAAAAGTTTTAATTTAAGACCTTTTCGTTCTTAAATTCGAAATTGACCGTTAAGAATTCAAAAATAGAAATGAAATTCTTGATTCAAGAACAAAAACTTTTAATTTAAGATCATTTCGTTCTTAAGGTAAAAACGAGCTCTTACTTTAAGCACAAATCGCTCTTAGCTAACATGAATAAGTTAGATCAATTATTTTGAGCTCTAAAATTTCTTGAATCGTGCTCTAAAATATCCAAAGCGTTCTTAAAATCAAGAATTCAGGGATTTTTAAAAACGCTCTTGAATCAAGAAATTCGGTACTTACATCAAGAATTTTCAGGCTTGTTGAAGGTTTGAAACTGAAAATTCTTGATTTGATATTTCTCTTAGTGTGTTAAAAACAGGCGTTTAAAATTAAAGTTGTAACATTAAAAATTATTGGCGGATCGACTTGAAATTTTCTGTGTGTTAGAGACCTGCACGATTGATTCTGGAATCGTACGATTACGAGTAAAAATAATCGTTGTGTGAGTAAAATGATTATTTTTTTATCTGTGTTACTTTTTGACACGATGTCGAGTAATAATCATGGCATCGTATGAGTATAATCACCAACTTACTATGTTTGGTTGGAAAAAAATAAATTTAGGGTAAAATGATTATTTTCGACTAGCGAAGAAGTTGTAATCGTTGTTGATTTGTGCATTGCGATAACCGCGCATGTATTTAGGCACTCACACATAGTACAAACGTAGCCCCTGGGCGGTAAACACACTTGGCAGTTCACATCAAATGCTTGCCGAAGTCAGGCACCACTGAGAGTCAGATAGAGACAGCCACATTTTCCTCTATTCTTGGGGAGCCTTGGTATATTCCAATAGCAACTTCGTATGTTCTCTCTCTCTTCTATTTCTCTCATATACCTCTTGCAAAATGGAACGCAACAACAAATATGTATGAGTGGTCCTTAGCGTAGATTGTGTTGTTGGCGACGAATGGTTTCGTGTCCCGATTAGGGAATATTCGCCCGCTTTACTTTGTTCATTTTTTGTTCAGAATTTAAAAAATTTCAGAAATTAAATGATTTTTTTTTATTAACGATTACGATGCTATGATGCGACGATGCCACGAAGCCCACTTGACAGCTAGGTAATCGGATAATTTTTACTCATACTCGGCGATGCCAAACATGTTACATTTTTATTTACTCGTGCAGGTCTCTAGTGTGTGTGTACTTAAAGATATGTTCACTAAAAATAAAAAAAAAAATCGATGTTTCAAATTTCTAGACAATTTATTGTTGATTATTAGGTTTTTTTTAAGTACCAGCACCTCGAACTTAATTTAATTAACTAAATAAATATAAAGCTTTATTGATCAAAATCTAAATATAACCTAAAAATCCTGGAAAAATTTGGTCTAGAGCAGTGGTGCCCAAAATGCCAAAATCCTATCCCGTGGGATAGGAACGTATAATTCTACACACGCATTGAGAAGAGAGAATACGTGTGTTCTATAAATAGCACGCTCGGCAGCTTGCTCTCTCACGACTTGTGCATTCGGCTTTTATTTCTCTCACGAGACATTTGTTTGTTTGCTTTTTGCTCATGTTTGACATCATGACGTTTACTTCGCATTTCGCTGCTACCCACACAAGATCAAGCTTTTGAAGCTGTGTTTGACGCGGAACTGTGTTTTAAAGGAATAGGAACCAAAGGTTTTGTTTTGAAGCTTGTTTCCAGTTTATGAGATCGTTAAATAACATTTTTCGGGGAATTTCCAATTACAAGTGAAAAAATAAACTAATTATACTTGAGGATGCACCGTTAAAATGACTTGATTAAATCGCAAGTTTCGGTACGCACTTGAACCGGAACTGAACAGCGAACTGTTAAGATTTCCTGCTTCAGAATCTGTCTCATTGTCCCATTTTATAGAATTTTTGTATTATAAAAATAAATAGATTATTATTTTCGGCTTAAAGACTCTGGCTTTAAAAGGCTCTGACAGTTATTCTGCGTTTATTGTGTTTCCATCCACCGGTTTCGCATCTCTATGATACCCTTTTTAAGTCATTTTAAATGGGTATTAAAATAACACACACTCAAATGGAAATTTGTCATTTATAATGAATGCGTGGCTAATATCAATAATAGACGAATGAGTAGATACAAACACCAATCCTCATCTGCCCACTCATACATGCATACATATGTGTGCACATAATTGTATGTCTGTATGTATATCAATCTCTTGTTTTGTCGTGCAAAAGCCAAAAGCCAATTTAATGGCCATAATTTTCGTAGCTGTGCGGCGGCGGCTGCCGTGTTGTCTGCGACACAAAATCAAATTTAGTGACATGAAAGCACGTCATGAAATGAAACGAATGACAAGCGAACAAGTTAACAAGAGCACACAGAGAGAAAAGAGAGGGAGAGTTGGTATGGTGGTGGGGCAAGGCGGCAGGGCATAAAGACCACCCGCAAAGGCAAAGTGCGCTGAACGAATGGTAACACATCGACAGACAAACATACATACACAGACGTGTGGCAGCACATTAAAAACCGCAGAATACAACACACAAAAATGATACTTTTTGTTCGTATTTTGTTTTGGCTTGTTTGAAAACGAGTTCACTGCGCTTCAAAATGGCACAAAATGTCATTAATATAAAATAATTTGTTTGTTTTTTTTTTTTTTTTGTAAGCCGCCAATAAGTGTCTAAGTTGATAGAATAATAAAGAACATTTTTATGGCAGTTTCAATTTTAAATTATTTCAATCGCCTTACAAATGGTTGTGCTTTAGCCTTTCCTTTAAATATATCCGTATTTAATCTTTAAACCCGGAACAGCCTCAACTGACTACACATTTTTGCTCTCACATCACTTGGGTTGGTGTAAACTTTGCTCTCTAACGCAGCCTGGGAACATTCAATTTACCTGGCCTCTCCTCTACATATTGATTGCCGGGCCAATATTTTGTATGCATACATAAAAAAAAAAGTATTTGCATAATTAATTTCAAGCGGTGGCAAACACACAAAACATGGCGTATGAGCGATGCCGAGATGTCGAGAGTGCATAAATCAGCCAGCAAAATGCATCTAGAGAGACCGACCCGTCTGTTCCCCCCCGGTCCTGCCCTCCGTTGTTCCCAACGTTTGGGTGAGTGAACCATGCGAACAAATCGATTGTGTCATGAGTTTGGTTCGGTGTAGCTTTTGGGGGGCTGTCGGCGTTGCTAACAATACAAAAACATTGTTTGGCTTTGTTAAAGCAAGTTTAGCGAGCATTTGTTGTCTTCAAGTTACTTGTTTTCTCTATTTTTTTTTTTTTTTTGCCGTGCGCGTGACAATTTATTAACACTTCAGCGGCAACAATTGTTGGTTGCTGCTGTTGCTGCCAATTTGCATATGCAAATTGATTTTAATACAAATATGCATAGAGTTGCCTATACCAGGCCTAGGCCTGCCTCTGTTTGAACTGGCGCCACACATAGATTTAATTAATTATTTTAATTGCAACAAAATAATGTGGCACTTAATCAATATGAGTTGTGGTGGCTGCCGCTGTTTAGACTATTTAATGACAGGCACTTTGGCTCGCCCCAGACATTTGGTCACCATTGCCACTTGCATAAATTAATAGACCCAAATAGCGCAGACTGTCGGACAAGCGAGATGACTACGACGACGGCAACGACGCAGACAATGTCTCTATTCATAGAGCGAGCGGCATCAGCACCTGGTCATACAGTGGATACTGTGTAATGTAGAAAACTACCACACACATTCAGAAATTTGAGAATTTAAATATATTTCGGGGCTTTGGAACATATTTATAAACACATGTTTATAAAATAGTCTCATTGAGAACTTTTAGACCCCGGACAGACGACGGGCATGGCTAAATCGACTCGGCTGTTAATGCTGATCTCGAATATATATACTTTTAGGGTCGGAAATGTTTCCTTCTCCCTGTATACATACATTTGGCACAACTTCATGTTTCCCCTTTTACCCATAATTTACTGCGTACAGGTATAAAAAATGTTTGCACGTTTATTTAAGCTCTTTTTTTCACTCACTCATGATAAAACCAAACATGTGCTGGTGGAAAGCTTTTGGCTCGAAATTAGTTTCCGGTTTTAAGTATTTTGAATATAAATAGCTCATTAGACAGATATCACACTCATATAGTGGCAATTCTTGACCTGGAATCCTTATTATGGAATATATAGCAAGTTTTAGCCGGCTCGAGGTCACGTTATCTTTGCACATAAATTTAAATAGGAACATACAACACCACAAAAGTGGCTGGTTGACCGTACAGCTGTTTCATGAACTTCCCAGTTCAATCTTCAGCGGTCTTTTCCTGACTACTGAAAGCCAGCAGATTTTTTTTAGTTTGTGGTAAATTCATATCCAAACCTGTTCCAAACTCCAAGTCGATTTCCTGAAATTTTTCTCCTTTCTATGTGAAGTTCTTTCAGTGGTACGCAGACGGGTCACTGCAGGACCAGGAAAGAAAAGGTCTGAAGCAATGGGAGAATTTACAAGCCTATTTCAAGCCGAAGTACGTGCCATCTACCGCTGTGCAGACCTTAATATGGGAAAAAACTATCATAATAGAGAAATAGCTATCCTTTCAGTTAGCCAAGCAGCGCTCAATGTGCTTAGCTGCAACAAGTTCAACTCTAAGCTGGTCCTAGAGACAACGAACGAATTGGACCAACTAGGCAGCAGGGCCAACCTGACCCTACGATGAATACCGGGACATAACAACATCCCCGCAAACGAAATGGCCGACAATGGTAGATCCAGAACCCTACTGCGGCATAGGCCAACACGCCATAAAAAGTCTCCTTATAAAGGAAGAGAATACGCTTAGAACAGCATCTCGGGAAATACCAAGGGGATGAGACAAGTTAAAGCATTAATGGTGAACCACAACTTCAGAAAGATTGCCCTCAGGATTTTATCTACACGGGCCACTGCAGAATGCGGGTACGTCTACACCCAAGTTAGTTAGCACAAGTGGGCGTCATAAGATAGCCCAACTATGTGCTAAAAAATTTTTTGTTAGAGAGGAAGGATTTATTTATAGTTGAGGCGAGCGCAATTTGGTCAATAGTTATGACTTTATGTAGGAAAAAAAGGAAAATGTAGATTTATTTATAAAAAAAAAATCGTAATTCGGATAAATTTATTTTTTTTGAAAAACGGTAGACTCTGACCCGTTTCGGCTAACTAGGCATAGTTGCTTTCAAATCGCGCACATATCAATGATTCGCATCATCTTTGAAGAAGTACCGGTTCAATGATGCCACCAGCTCATAAACTCTAAATCCTTCCGCAAAATTTTCCACGTTGTTGAGCAACAGAGGCCCAATTGCTGCGAACGGCGACGAATCGATAATTGATGGTCATCATTAACACTGGCCGATACAGCTGCGATATTTTCTTCAGTTCGCACTCTACGTAAGCGTGTTGGTGGTTTAATGTCCAACAATGTAAATTTGGTGCGAAATTTAGTCACAATAGCCCGAATAGCCGCTTCAGTGGGCCGATTAAAACTGACCATAAAATGGAAGAGGGCGATGAACTTTCTTAACAGAGCACGCATTTTGATAATAAAATGCAATAATTTCAAGGTTGTTCGTTTGTAAGACGATTCATGGGGTTAAATTATAGACCAAACTGAAGATGTTTGACAGTGAAACACAAACACGAAACGTGCGTGAGCTATTTAAACCATTGTTAAAAATACCACCCTTATAAAGGAAAAATAACTAAAACTAAAGGAAAGAAGTTGATTAATAAATTGAGCTCGAATTTTGTTGGCTTAATTTAATCTTTATAAGATAAACGCAGGATAAATCTAATCTTTTTAGGATTAAAAAAGTAAAAAAAGCGATGTAAGAATATCGCCTCTCATGTCAGAATGGATTTAGCTGCTTGAAAACGCACCAAAGGCAAGTGCTACAGTCTTAGCTAGATTCAGTTTTTTTAGTTGTTTTCTAGGTGAGAATCTCGGACAGTATTTTTCACCCAAAAAAAGATTGAATAAGATGCGATAATCTCTCAATTCAAAGTAAGCAAAGTTCGTGAATTAATTAGACACCTGATCTTCCGATTTTGAAAATCTCTTTTAGGTATGAAAACTTAAAGACAACCCATTTTACCCTAAAGGTTAATGTAGGCTGGTTAAGTTATAAAATTTAAAATTTGACGGGCCAACTTTTATAAAAAAATTTGAAGAATGACCGAGCAAATTTTTAACCATTGAATCGATTTCCCAAAATATGGTTTACAAGCAAATCTAATTTATAATGTTCAAGAAGGTACTTATAGACAAAGCTGAAAATCCATCCACAGCCGAACCCCTTTGAAATGGTTTGGTTTGTGTTTATTGGGTCACTTCAAACGGATCATAAACCACAACTTCTTAAATTATGAAAATTTAAAGCGTTAAGTTTCCATATTTTTCGAAAAGGTTCAGTTTAAGTCACTTTTATTAGAACAACTAAAATATAGCCAAGCAATGCCTCTGTTTATAACCAAGACCTTTGAACTTGTTCCTCACTACCATAGACTTAACTATGGATTCCAACTTCTAAACCAAACCTTTGGTAGAATTGGGAGTCTAACATAAACAAAAATATTACCTTGCATGCAAAGAATTTGCTTCTAAGTCCTGCCCAAATTCATTTACACTGTTTTCACTGTACCACCTTCTCTTCCTATCCCCCACACAGTTGTAAATTGAGCAAAATAGAAAAGCAAAAAAATATAAACTGTCCAACTTGCTGGCAATGGCCACTAACAAACAGCAACAACAACAACAACTGCTTTACTATGCATTTATTTGGTCGACTCGTTTTGTTGGCTGCTGCTTTTGCTAGCTTTTTGGCTACTTTTGCTTGTCGCCGCGTCTGGTCTGGGGGTCTATAATTAAATTGCCAAAGTGCTGGCAACAATTTTGGCACTTGGTGTTGCTCAATTTAGCAGCAACAACAACAACAACAACTACAATTGAACACCCACAATTATTGTCAGCTACAATTTGCATTCGGGCGCATAATTTGCCCAAACATTATTCATTTCTAAGATGCTGGCTGGCTGCTTTCCATACATCAATATTATTGGCCAACTGCCAGTTGTAATAGAAATAGGGCGTGGCGCTGGCACCACCTTCTTCTCCCTTCAAGTGCAATTAGATAAATTGCTTCATTTTAAGCATTCAAAAAATGAAAATGGTATTCAAATGGTCCGACGACGAGGCACGTTTATTAACCTTTTGAACTCATTTGAAGCAACTCATCAATTCAATTTTTATAAACACAAAAGAGGGCAGAGGAGGAGCCCCACAAGAGCTCCCCCCCCGGGCATTGAGATGCGACGAAAAAAAAAAAAATATGTATAAAAACAAAACAGAGGAAAAAAAACTGTAGAATGGCAAAACGATGAAATCTGTGTAGATTTTTTTGTTGTTCGTTTCTACCCAACCGACCAGAGACAGACTCACAAACCGACTTGGACACGGGCTGTGCGGCTCTTTTGCCTTTCGCTGCCATCGTCATCATCATCATCAGCATCGCAGCGGGAACGGGAACCGGGGACAAGGGACAGGCAATGGGGCGGCAGTTGAAACATTTTTCATTTGGCTGCCTTTGCCATGGAAAACCGCAATTTTTATTATATTTTTCTCTCTCTCTCTCTCTTTTTTCATTGTTTTTAGTTTTTGGTGTAAGCTGCTCAACTTTATTCAGTTCTTATTTTATTTCCGGTCATTAAAAGGCAATCTCGAGAGGTCTCTCGTAATGACATTGTCGCCGTAGCAGCTAATTGAAGCTACTTGAGGGGGCGCCTCGGGTTCATTAAATGTGCCAGCAGCAGCAGCGAGTAAATTAAGTTATTTAAGGCAAAACACAATTCTCAAGTTGTTGCTGTTGTTGATTGATGCCACAGAAAACAGTTAGTTGACTGCAAACTTATGACAAGTGTTAACTTATGTCTTGGAAAATGCAATTAGAAAGTTTCTTTTGCCTCCTCCTACTCTAGGTAGCAAGTGTCTTGACCTCAAGTGAAGTAACTCAAAGTGAAGTCTTAGAGAGGGCTTACCCCAAAAGCTTTTCGCTTTTAAAAAGCAGAAAATTCTATAAAACAAAATTTTCAAGATTTGAAAAGTAGAAAGTTGTTAGAAATAGTTAAAGTTTTTTATTCAACTGGAAATCCAAGTCCCTTTTTGGGTATATTTCACAAGATATAAGTGGGATGGGCTACTTTTAACTTTTACAGAGCCTTCAGCTGTACCATCTACATATGACATTTTAATTGTCTTGCGGTAAAATTAAAAGCACTCAAGCTTGGTTCTTCGGACGGTTTAAAGCAGTGGTGCCCAAAATGCCAAAAGCCTATCCCATGGGATAGGAACTCATAATTCTGCCGGCGTCGCAGCCGACACACGCATAGAGAGAAAGAATACGTGTGTTCTATAAATAGCACGCTCAGCAGCTTGCTCTCTCACGACGCGTGATTTCGTTTATTTTCTTCTTCTCCTGGAATTTATCAGTTGCTTCTTGCTACGGGGCTACAGGTCAAAGTTTTCCCTTTTTCATAAAAGAATTTCCGTAACTCTTTGAAAATCCTAAACGAGATATTTTGAAAAGTATATTTTTATTTTGGTTTATTAATTTTCCTGATTTGGAACGGAAATAATACCTAATCTTTTAACTGGAAATCTTCCGTTCCATAGTGTACAATAACTGTCTGCGAACCGAAACCAAATTTTTTTTGATATATCCAAACCATCAATATTAAGCTGGCTCGAGGTTTTGATAGATTTTAAAATTTCGAAGATTTTTCCAGCCTTCATAAAACAAATAAATATTTGTCATGAGTTTTAAATTACACATTTTCTTTTCTTAGTTTTTCTTCATTAAATTGGTCCAAAGTTTATCTTCCACGTTAAGGGCCGATTTTACATCACCTACTTAGCACTATCTGTCATAAGAAACAACATATAACAGAGTAAATTATTGGTTTATTTGACACATAGAAACTATCTGGAACAGCGATTGTCAACGAGAGCGAGGCCAAAATTAGAGTGTACTGCTGTGTATTGGTGTGCGAAAATAAAGCTGCATGAATTTGCTGACCCCATCAAAGGCCAGCCAGCGACTGACAGCTTTCTGCTCTCTTGGTCTCAGCTTCGGCATGCGTTCGGCTCGTATATGTGTAAATAGCGAAATTTTTCGATGACCATCGCTGATCTGGAAGATGTGAAAGCAGAAGTGTTCATTTATCTCGTTTAAATTAACTACTGTTCTCATCACATACAGCCTTGCTCTCTGTGCTTTTCTTGCTCAATTTCTTCTGCTTAAGTTCCTTTTCGTGACAGTATTTCACATAAATAGAAACACTTTCTAACAGCCATCAAAGCAAAGCCAAGGTGTTTCTAATTATATAAAATTCTGTGACGAATGGAATTTTCTTTCGTTCTGAGTAAGGCGCTTGACTTTAAGTCATGATACATATTAGTAAAACAGCGATTGTTAAGCCTATTCCTCAGGGGCCAAACACATTTCACACCGACACGAGCCGCACGCATGCCGAGTTATGTGCCAAGAGAGTGAACAGCCTTTCGGTCGCTGGCTAGCAGTTTATAAAGTAGGTCAAAGCTGGCCTCGCTTTTCTTGACAAACGCTGTAATAAAAGTATGGTCAGCGCTTAGGGGCCGCGCACACATACGACAGAAAGATGAACTGACGGCAGAGCCGAAAGCTTTACTGACAACTGAATTTGATTCAGCACACCTACAATTTTGAAGGTGCGCACACATGGGTCTGATTTGAGCTTTTAGCTTCTACATTTTATTCTTGCTAGCAGCATGGTGTCTCCTCGATTGCGAAAATTTAAAAAGTGCGAGAAAAATTAAAGCAAAAAAAAAATATATCGGCCGAAATTATTTTTCATTTATTGTGAGAATGCCGAATATTTTATATTAGGGAAAACAAAAGTATTGCTACATATAGTTTCAACATCTAAGTTTATAATGGCACCAATGATTTGTAAAAATATTGATCTAGTGTCATCTCGCAGACGATCTCTTTTAATGACTTTACACCGACAAAGGTGAGTTTAATGCAATTTCTCTTATAATATTTTGCAGTTCGTGATTGCTTTGTAATAGTTTTTAAATTTTATCGATAACTATCAAAATATGCGAGTATTTTGGCTGGAAGATATGGGCGTATTCCGACATGATATTTCTGTTGTACGATATAGAGATATGCGATAAAATTATAAACGATTTTATTTAAAGAAATATTAGGAACATAAAAAGAGTGTCGTTGGAAGTTTTAGTCCTTGCAATTATGGGTCTAAAATGAATTCCTTCCCCACTGATCCAACTATGGTATTTCACATGGTTTTTCTTTTCTTATACGTTTCTCTTTGTAGTAGTACGATTTATAAGCAGAAATAAAAATCATTTTTGTTCAGTCCTGTTCAAAAAAAAAATTCTGAAATATCTTTAATGTGAGATCGAGTTGATCGCCTAAGAATTCATTTTGGACACCATGGATTCTTGGTGAAGTATTCTTAGAAGTTTCCGCATTTCGTTTAGAAATCAACACTAAAAAAAGTTTCAGAAAATTAAGTCATTTCAGTTCATGTTTCAGCTGCATTGTGTGAGCGGCCCCTTAGTCTGTAAAATTCTGAAGAGAGCTTAAGGAAAAGCTTTGCTTAATTTGAAAAGCTGTCAAACGATAAGGTTAAGGCAGAACGAGCGTAACTTAAGGTCGGCATGAAGACTCGATATACCCGATGCTCATGAAAAGAAATGTTTACTAGCGTTCCGAAAAATATGGTCAAAGTATGGGGGTCAAAAATTTTAAAGGTCGTATGGTCGGAAATGATTCCTTCTGCCTGTTACATACATTTGCACGACTTCAGAATACCATTTTTAATCTATGATTAGCGGGTATAGAAATAAGTCTGCTTCGGCTCAAACTCTTGAAATTTCTGTGACTGCGTTTGCAGCACTGCTTCGGAGTTGAATTTTTCTTTCCATGCTATATTTCGGTTTTTATTTAATTTTATTTTATTTTGTTTGTTTTTTGGCGAATTTATCTACTTTTTTAAGTGACTCTTTTGGCAATATCTTTTATTTTTGATTAAGCGTCTCCATGCAATGAAGACTATGATACATTTCTTCCATAGAATACTTCTTTTGCTTTCATTTTGTCTTTTCTAAGCGTACAAATAGGTATTTACATAATTGTTATTTAGCTTTCTGCTGTTTTAGCATTGATTCAAGTCTTCCGATTGTCTTTTTTTTTTTTTTTTTTTTTCTAAAATTTGCCCCACGGGTTTATGTTTTTAAACAAACAAGCACTTTGTCAAGTGTCAAAATAACAATAACCAAAATTCTATCTAAGCCGTAGCTATAGCAGGCGCTCACGTTCGAAGTCAGCAATAACCAAGCCTCCAGACCCGTTAAGCGTCAGTTCTCACACATAGTACTTTAAAGTTCTCTCTGCCTCTGTTTGATGCAAAGTCTAGCACAAAAATCCAAGCAAAGCTATTGAAAGCTCTCTGCCCCTTCTTTGTTCATGTACACAATTAATTTCTCAGTTGCCACTGGCCACTTCTCTGCTTGCTTTGCCCACCCCTGCTTTACAGATGGTTCACATATTTGGAAAGAAAAAAACCTCTTAATAGTTCAACACTTTCGCATAATCTTGACTTCATCTCACATAAATTTAAACTCATTTCTTTTGAAAAAGTAAAAAAAAGGAAGAAAAAACAAAACCCCAGAAGCTAATCGAAAAACCAGTTTCATAAAACGTTGTGGGCCACTAAATCATCTCTAAATTTTATGAAGTTAACAGGCGGCTCTCGTTGTCGTTAGATGGTGAATTTAAAAACTTGTCCATGGCAGATTAAGTTGCATACAGTGAGAGAGAGATGGGGCCAAAATGAATACAGACATGGCCATGACAGATTTGCAATTGTGTTGCCAGTCAGGTTGCCAGCCGCATAATCCGCGACTGTGTGTGTTGTCCCCTCTCGATTCAATTGTCATGGCGAAATGTCAATAAATTATTTATGCGTCACATTAATTGCCTCTGTGTGTGCGTGTATGTGCCCGCCCCTTATTTGTTGTTTAAAATATTTACCATTATTTATGCACAAACTGACAGTAAATTGAATTTCATTGTTTTAAATGCGAATTTATCTGCAAATTGAACTAACAAGTTTTTCTCTTTTTTTTGTTTTGTTGCAGGTGAGTGCACTGTGCCAATTAGCAAGCAAACCCGAGTAAGTCTCTTCATAGAATTGGGATGGGTGGGTAAAAATTTTAATTAAAAAAGTTTTGCAATTAAAATGATTTTCATGCTACTTTGGAGTTGAAACTCCAAAGCATAATTTGTATTTTGAGAATTTAGTAAAATTTTGTGTGGCCTTTTGACACTGGACAGGACAGGGCAGAGTAGCAAAATTTATGTATGCGGCACGCATTTTTGTAATTTTCGGTTTGTGCTTTGCATTAATGAAACATTTCCGACAAACTTCTCCCCCTCCCCTACAGTTTGCCACCTTCCTTCCTTCCCTGCTGTATCAAATGTAAAACTTTCCAAACCGCAACACATACAGGCACACACAGACACACACAACCGCAAACTTTTGGGCTATGAACTGTGGAAACAAACAGAATTGGTTGTTGTTGCCTCCCTGTGTTCTGTTTTGTGGTTTTATGGTAAATTCTTCTATAGAATTTCATATAGAATTGTATTTTATTTGGAATTCATGTTTAATAATCATATTTAGGTTGAAAATACCAAAATGAAATAATGTTTTGTTGCAAGAGCAAAGATATTTCAATGCAAAAGGGTTTATTTTTTATTATTGATTTTTTTCAAATATTTTTAAACGATTTATTCTTGATACTGAGGTACATTCAGAGCTTGCAAAACATCAAAAAATGTGAAAAACGTAGAACTTACTTATTTTATAAGCTGATTAATCTATCAGTTTGACGTTTTGTGTACTAGCTTAAGGGCTGGTGGTGAGAAATACATCTTATATTTCCGGTAGCTAGCGAAAGAACTAACCACCCGTGGCTAGAAAAATCACTGATGGTGATCATTTGGCAATTTCTTTAACTCTGAGAATGTTCTCTCAACTTCATTCAAATCTATATTCAAAATAGACAGTGTGACCATACAATAAATAGTTCTGAGTAAGCTTACGCTAAAAAAATACCAAACTTTACAAATGGTTTGAGAGTCCAGGTCCCGGTTCACTTAGTTGTTGCAAAAAAGAAACTCAGATTTTGCCTTCCGAACACTTTCTTTCGCCTTGCCCACTGCTTGCAGTAAACATATTTCATTCAAAGTGCACAATCTGTCGCTTGTCTATTTATCACCAAGTACAAACCATATGAAATTTTGACACCATTAGCATTTTTTTGTATTGTGGAGCAGTAATAAAAATTCAAATAAAAAAAAAAATGAAAATAAACGAAATTTGAATTTCATTACACTCGGCCCAGACTCTTGGCTTTCTTTTCCACCAGCGTTGCCCATAAAATTTATGACATTTCGCACATTTGGCATACCAAAATGAAATACAAGCCAAAATAAGCAAAATGGTAAGCAAAACCAGCACACGCAACACACACACACACTCAGTCGCATAAAACTGTCAGAATTACGTGTGAAAAATGTGCGCAGCAAAAGCGCGTAATTCCATTGGAAATGTTGGGCACGTCAAAGCCAACTAAGTCCACCGACAACCGCCCGCCTACCCTTGTGCCCTCGATTCTAATGCAAACACTTGGAAATTTATAAACAAACAAGTTAATTTGTTTTTATTTAATGGGCAAAAAATATTGTTTAAATGAAAGCCCCACCACAACACACACTGAGAGTTTTACCACTTGAAAATCGATTTAGCTTGCGGTTACCCCTCAGTTCGTACCGCTCATCGAGCGTACACATATAATTAACGGCCCCCAAAGGCGGCAGCGACGACGCCGTCGGCGGGGCAAAACACCCATGTGTCAAACTAAATAATGACGACAGCTCAAAACGAAAATGCTTGAAAATTTTCTATAAATATATACAGCAGTTTGGAATGAATTTGTGTTTTTTTTTTTTTGGTTGAAAGAGTTAAACCACACTTTAAATACTCTGAAAGAGAAAATGTGATATACGGGGGTGCCACAGAAACTTCTTTCAACCAAATTCCAACCGAATTCCAATTCTTAGGTGCCACAGAAATTTCTTTTGGTTGGTTTCAAACCTCTAATGTTTTGTTAGGAGATTTTGCAAAGCTCTTTTTTCACTAGCGCCTTTTTGGCATGACAGCTATCGGATTAAGGGATGGAAACTAATACCTCATGTTTGGCGCCAACAAATTTTTACATTTTGCATTGTATTAGTGAAGAGTGCGACTTAAAATTGAATTATTATTTCAAAATGCATCATAAAACATATAACACAATCAAAACATTTCAGTTAATCATTAAATTAACCCACATCTAAAATAAGGGAAATTTTTTAGCGAGAGATTCAGCCCTGTTTTTAGAGATGGAACATCAATTGGAACATCTGGAGATCCAACTAGATTTTCTAATTAGAAAATGAAATCTCTAGAAGTTCTGTGGCACCAACGAATTTTTCGAGAGATTTACAAACCAACCGTCGTCTCTAGTGGCACCCCGATAAATTAGGAATCGTATTTTTCAATTCTTTAAGTTATGTTGTCACAACTTTTTTTTATGTAACAAAATTATCAACAAAATGTTCTGTGTAAGATTGTGCCAAAAAATGTTAAACTTTTTCATAAAAGTGGCCAATCGGACCTGGTCACACTACAAGTATCCAAGGCTAGAAATATAAATGGTTCTACTTTTAGGTTTCCACCGCAGTACATTGCTTTCACTGAGAATAATGCAAGGCTCTTCCTTGACTTGTCAGTACTATGAACTCGTTTATAAATACAGTCGAAATTCCATATAGCGAATCTCAAGGGGACCAAAAATAACTTTGTTATAAAGAAAATTCATTATATTCAGGGGAGGGTGGCCTTGAAATCTCTAGAGATTTTCGTATAAGCTGTAGAATTTTAAATTAGAGCTGTTTGACTCTATATGTGAAGGGGCACAAATATACCGGGCTACTAGATTAGATGATGACCGCTAGGGTTGTCGATATTTCTCAAAATATCAATATCGATAATATCAAAAATCCAAATTTTCAATATCGATATTTGATATATCGCCTTCAAAAACATCGTATATCGATATTATCGTTATTTTCTAAAGCTTAAGAAAACTGAAAAGCTTTAAAGGAACGTCTTCACCATAAAACTGCTAGTGACGATTTCTAGAGACCGGTTTATCTAATCTTTTCAACAGTTTCCAATAGTTTTCTGAAACTACACTGTACATTTTTTCAAATTACATTAATAGCAGAGTTTCTTTTTCTTTAAACCTTAAAGCGATCAGACTCAAAAGGATAAAACCACAGCATTGAGATCGAAGAAAACGCCATTAATAGTAGAGTTTATTTTTTTAACCTTAAAAGCGTGAACTCAAAAGAGATACAAATTTAATTAGGCACATTACTTCGTATAAGAAAGGCTTCTGTTCAAAATCTGAGTGTAGGTTTTAAAGACTTACAGATTATGCTTAAAAAATGTATCAAGTGAAGAATTTAAGAGCACCCGCCTAATGTGTTCTCCAGTCATTCTGCTGCGGGTGTCTGTAAGTCAGTGATTGTCACCTGATACCCCCAGGGGCCGAAGACATTTCGCTATTTACACATAAACAAATTAAACGCTTGCCGAAGCTAAGGCCAAGAGAGTAAAGTATCGAAATGCGCTTTCAGACAGCATTAACAATTCATCCGCACTTGCTCTCCAATAAGCTATTGGGTTCATGATATTATCTTCAATATATTCTTCTAACACTGACACCTAATATTTCTGCATCCATACGTGTATGATTAGTTCTTAAATGCGATTTTAAGTTGTATTACCAGATGTTTTATCAGGCTAGCCATATATTTGGACCTATTACCATATAAACTCGATATGTTTATAAAAAATAGCGAAAATCGCAATATCGGCATACAAAATATCATATCGGAATAACCCTTATCGTCCAACAAAAATATCGATATATCGATAAAATATTGACAACCCTAATGACCGCCTGCTTCGCCATATGATCTAGTAGCCGGTCTTATCCATGTCACTTCACAAATAAAGTAGTGCAAATTTAGTTCGAGGTGCAATTGTTTATACAAAAATCTCTTAAGGACTCTAGGAGTCCTTTTTCCCTACGAAGTATACGAGTCTCAAAGTTAATATAATTAGTTTTAGTTTTCACCGAGGCGTTTTGTAACTCTTTCTTTTGATCTCCTGTCTAGCAATCAGATACAATTCTCTATGTAAGGTGTCCCAGAAATCTGTAAAGATTTTCGTACAAACGATTGAATTTGGATATAAACCAGCGATGGTCACTGGAACCCCCCAGGGGGCGAAAACATTTCGATATTTACACATATACGCGCCGAACGCATGTCGAAGCTGAGACCAAGAGAGCAAGAAAACAGTCAGTCGCTCGCGAGAGTTCGCTTTCGTTGACCAACGCTGATCTAAACAATATAAAAGGATTTCACAGCCTAAACGGTCAAGCCGATGCTCTCTGCCACATTTTTCGTTTGAGTATTCAGCACAATATAGAGGGTTCTATAGGCTAACGCCGAATTTGACCGGTACAGGTCGCTCAACAGTTTCGCAATGTCTTCAAAAAACCCAAACTAAAATGTTTCCTTTTGTAGACACATGCGCCCTCTCTCCGCTCACGCTAAACAACTAAAATTAAAAAAAGCACATACGCCTTCCCGTTCAAGCATTTTGTTCTTTAAAAGACACACATTTTATGCGTGCTCGAGCAGTCCCAAAAATGGTAACTTACAATTCAGTTGTGGAAGTAGTAGGTATTTATTTATATAAATTGTGGCTTGGTTTTTTACCGTCCGCCAAACATTTGAGGTTTTTTTACATTGTTTAAAATAAAAAACGAACAATAGTTTTAAACAAAAAAAAAAACATAGTATTCGATTTTAGCATTAAACAAGACAATAGGGGGATACATAAATAATTCGATTTCAGAAATTTCAAATATTCGTTATTTATAGCGATTTTTTTTTTTCCGCCCTTGTTAAGAAGGAGATGGCGTGTCCGGTCATGAAAGTAGTTCAATGTGTTCAGATTAAGCTCCAGTTTTTTGTAGGTGTTTCGTACCACACTCTGCCTGGCTTGGTTTTGGAATTAGTCTCTTTCTCTGCTAACAACTTTCTCCAACAACAATTGGTAGGATTTTTCCCATGATCCGATGCATTGAAGCTTAATGGGTATATCACGATCCTCAAATAAGGACAGCCAATTGTCAAAAACTTGGGACTTTTTTGACAGCATCAATGCTGTGACTATTTTGACTAATCTACAGTTTGGCATATCCATGACTTTCCGAATGTATGGGAATGTTGCAAACAACGTAGCGCCTAGGGCCCGTTTGAAGGCATACTGATCTAGTAGTAGATTCAAACATTCTAAATTTACTGCTCGCAAAATGTGTCTTTTCCAAAAATGGTTTTCCACGTGCTATTTATTGCTTTTTTAGCGTTTGCAGTTTTTCCTGTACGTGAGATTTGAAGCTAAATTTCCAGGATGGTCACGCCAAGATATTTAAATCTTTTTACCGTTTCCAGCTCCACGCCATTTAGGACCCATCTTTCGACTCTTGCACTAGACTTTCGTCTTATCCACATTTATCTGTAGGCTCCATTGTATGCAATATTCGAGAGCTTATCAATCATGGCTTGCAACATCTCGGACTCTCTAGTAACGCCTTCATCCTCTAATCATGGTAGTAGCCTATGTTCACTCCAGATAGTTAACGTCGTCGCTTAGAAAAAAAACCGAGACAGTTTCTGCTTACTATTTTGTCCTTGTTGAGAGTTATTCGAAAAAGTTTTTCTAGTAAGAAAACCTTTTTTGGTTTTCAATGGTAGAGTCTTCAATCCTTCCAGTTATGAAAGTACTCTGTTTCTACACAACTTTTTGAGTTTAATCCAGGGGCCGGTAAGACACACATGCTCATTTTGGCGTTGCGTGGGTGTGCTTAGTGCTGTCATTTAGCACTTCCTTTTTGTTGCAAAAGAGAGCAGTATAAGCTTGTATACTGTCGATGTGTCGACGTCGCTGCCGCAGAGCGGTGTTGTATACCCAAAAGATAGGAACATGCCAGACTCTGGTTTAATCCAAGCTGCCGTATAACAAAGTGGTTAGCCAAATGGTGTGGCATCCCCCATGAATTCCCTCCTGCGATGGCTGCAGCCACCTATCGATATTTATGGAAGCTATCGATTAGAGTCGTGTGCCATCGCTACCGCCTTCAGTCGAGCGGAATTTCGTCATCGTCGTTTCGATCAAATTCATTTCTGATGTATTAGCACGTAATATTTTAGTTAAATAAAGTTAGTTACGCAAATAACTACAAAGATAAAAGTAGTGGCGCCATCTATTCTAACATTGAATTCAAATCGAAACTAACATTTTTTTAATAAAAGAAAATTAAAACCTTGTTATATAAAAATCATTTAAAACCAGCTTTAAGGTTATATAAAGTTAGTTATCTTCCCTACCCTTTCCGCTCATTCCTGCGCCTAGTGCCAGCCATATTTGTAGAGTATCTTTTCTGCTGATATGATCAATGTGGCGTATGCGTAATGTAAATTTCTAAAAAGCAAATAAATATTCCGAGGCGCATTGGGCAATAAATGTTGTTGAATTATAAGCGAAACATTGAATTTATCATGCACAGAGATATATATATATACTAGATACATATATACCTTTATGAGTTATTGCGCTCGAGGCCGCCTCTAAAATAATAATAATACAAAACAAAAATAAACAGAGAGAAAACTGAACACAAAACAAAACAAACAAAAAGTGATTCGTAAAATATTTATTCGCATTGTTGTATTTATTTGGTACGCATTTAGCTTGTCTAATAAAATTTAATTTTATTACTACAAAATGCGGCAAAAAATTGTTTGTGCTACAAATTGGCGTCGCTCCTCCCTCCCCCTTCCTTCTTCTATCTTTTTAATTTATTTAAATTTGTTGGTCTTTTGCTTTAGTCATTTAATTTATATTTTTTTTTTGTGTTTGTTCTTTTGTCTTTTGTGGCTTGTGTGTTAAATTAGTTGGCAAAACAACTTGAGAAATAAATTAAAATCACATGAAAAAATCTGTTCCTTTAGCAAATTCCGCAAATTTTCGACTGTATCACATTTGCATACCACACTTGACATTTGTGTGTCTGTTCAGTGTGGTGATGCGTGGGCCACAATTTTTTAAATAGCCACCAGAAACTGTTGTGTTTTGGTTTATTTAAAGATGTGCCAAAGGAACTTGATTTGAAACAAACTTTTGGTAGCCAACCAAGTGGGTGTGTGGGTGGTCTCTGTGGTCACAAACAGCCGGCGCGTACACACAAAAACAAATAGGGGAAAAGAAGAAAAAACTTTGACTGTCACTTCACAAGCCAAACATTTATCACTGCCAAAAATTGTTTGGCTTTTCTACTTACCGGAGGGTTGAGAGGTGGCCAAATGCTTCTACGCACACACATACGACTAGCTGACCTTCCGTTGACATTTTCGGCCCGTTGGTTTTGATAGCAAAGTTTTAGTTGAGCAAAAGAATGTTAAAACTTTTGTTGATACACAAAAGAAGCTTTCAACTTTTCCAAATTGAAAAGCTTAAAATCTATAAAGATCAAAGCAGATTAAACACACCCAAAGTTTGAGATTATAAACCCAGGGATACCTCTTCAAATTCTAATGATTCCATTCCATCATCATTGATTTTGCTTATAATAAATTTCCCCTGACATTGAAAGTGTGAACGATTTATTTCATTGCCAAATGAAAAGTTTTCCGTTTTATTTATACTCTCCTTGCATAAATCACTGACTTTTTTTTGCTAATGATGATGCATCTAGTACACTGGGCTTTTTGTTTAGTAAATTGTCTTGATTTGCATAGTAAATTGAATCAAAGCTTGATGCTCTCGTCGCCACGGCGTAGGGTATAAATAGATGTGGCCTTTGGGCATTGGGCCTCAGTTGCTGTACTTTATTTTCCGATGCTGACCTACAAGTTGATCAGTTTCCTGCTCCTCTGTGGGGTTAGTTTTGCCTTAGATTATTAATCAACTAAATTGTGTTTTACCCATTCAATTCAACAGCTAAGTCAGGCCTTCTCCACGGACATTTGCAGTTTTGAGAATGTGGCTTTGCATAAGGAAATGCTTGACTTTACGGGTCAATTGGTATTGAAAGTTACCCAATCGATGCTATTGACAGCCACCAAAATCTTTGCCCTGGTCATTGATGATTTAAGCTATATGGCCACAACTAATCCCGCATTAAGAGTTCGTCTCAATTTGCTTAGTCAGCATATTGAGGCAATTGAAGAATCACATGTGTTGGAACTCAAAGAGTTCACTCTACCCGCCGACTTGAGTGTGCTGGCACATTTCTACGATCGAAGAGTGAAAATTGAAATGGACCCAGCTGCCATAATACCACAATTGGCCAGACTGTGTAATAATGTGCTCAATACGGATAATGCCAGCCGATTCTCTACAAAATCAGCGAGAGCAAACAAACGCAATGCATCACTGGAGGATGACCTTATAGCCCAATCTTTGGAACAAAACGGCATGCCATTGATGCGTATAGTAATGGGTGCACATTTGACCAAGTTTTTTGAAGATTACGATAGAGATAAGGTGCCGGCGTTATTTCGTGAGTCACCGTATGTCTTGCGCTGCTGGACAGATCGAGAATTTATAACACTTTATAATCGATTCAGAACCTCGTCCACAGAGGAAAATCGATTGGAGAGAGCAGTGTCCATTACATTTAAGGTACTTTATAGTCGTTGGTAGGAAGAATAATCAAATAACTAGATTTAAGTCTGTATGAATAAAAATAATTGTTTAAATTCTAAATTCAAAGTTTGGAAAGTTGTATACAAACTACCTTGTAGGCCTTCATTTCCCTATATTTGACAATCTATTCATATTTAAAACGTACCAAAAAGCAGGACTACTAGAATATCATGTCTCATGTGGCGAACAGTGTGAAGGCAGCCTGAGAATGAAAATCAGACATGTTCTCTTTTCCACTACGTTTTGAAAAGTAAATCGAACGCAATTCCGCTTCGGTTTCGTTTTTGTGTAATCAATTCCGAATGCAATTGCTCTTTTTACTTTTTGCAAACCACCGGTCCAAGCGAGATTGGCTCTATATACATAAGAGAGAATCCACAATTCCTAGCGAAACGATAGAAAATGGAACCTTCGAAGAAGGAGAGAGGCTGACTTTTAGGTTTCACTATTCGGTTTAGCTAGGCCATGCCAAATTCTGGACACATTAAACCAAAAAATTCCTTGTAAATCAATTCAAAAGGCCTGTTCCCGTTTTCGATTTCGATCAAATCATGCGGAATCGGAATTGTCAAATGTTCTCGCTTCTAAAAACCGACTGTGTTATTCGGCCTTAAACTTGAAAATCCCATTTACCTTCCTTCCATTCTCATGCAAATCAAGTGTATTCTTTAACCGTTTCTTAGAAATCACAACTCTTACCAATTCCGATCAATCGGATTCGGAAACCGGAACAGGCCTGAAAGACTTAAATTCAAATCAAATTTCACTAACAATTTTTGAATGGATCACAGAACTTAGGAATATTGACCAACTGTAAGAGTAAGTAACATGGCAATTATTTTTCATTCTACAGACCAACAAGCATTACTTTTCAAAACAGGCTTCTTGATGAAGGCGCAAAATGCGACCGAAACGAGTAGGAGGAAAATTTAAAATAAAATGAAGTTTTATTTTGGATGAACAATGACGGCTAACACAACCCACAGTAGCAACCATCACAAAACGAAAACAGCTGATGTCGGATTTCGCTACAAGCCTGCCTTTGGGATTCCCAAGCGGTCATAGCAGTTCTGTCATGAGGTACCTTCTGCCAGCTCATTGAAGTTAGGTTAAGACTGCTGAAGATTGAGTTGGTATTTATGAAATACCGCTATACAGTCAACCAGCCTCCTTTGTGGTGTTGTGCGTGTCTTGTTTTAGAAAAGTTATGGACCAAATCATAACTTAATGACCTAGAGCCTGCTAAAAAATTCTACGATTGATAATCAAAAAGGTCACTAAACCATTCACTTTTCAACTTGGTGTTGCGAAATCATGAATCAATTCCACTTTCAAAAAGTTGCAGTAGAAATGGAATTGCAAACAAGCCTGAATATGTCGGAAGAAGGCGAAACCTTATACTAGAGAATAAGTGGAAAAAATTAAACTAATAAAAGCAAATATTTGGGGGTGCCACAGAAATCACTAGCGATTTTGGTATTAACGCTTGTATTTTATATTAAAACTGCTCGATTTTATATGTGAAAAGGCACCAAAAAGCACTCCTACTACATCAGATGGTGAATTTGAGCGATTTGGAATCAACTACTCAAATCTACTTGGGAAAGCAATCCAGCGGTGTTAAATTGAAGCAGCGGGAGTAACAATCGACACCACCAAAACGACGGGGTATTCGATTTTGAGGCCCAAGAGATCGCTTGTTAATCCGCATATATGGCAGGTGGCGCCATCCTCTTGCAACCAAAGGTATTAAAAATTAATAGCATTATTTTGAGGCCATGAAAAGTTGGTAAACATGACTCTATAGCCGTGGTGTAAATTGGGAATGTGGTTCAGTCGTTTGCCCTTCCTACAGTCAAAACATTTATTAGCTCAGGTTTTCTCCTACGCGTTTCGGCAATTATATTGCCTTCTTCAGGGAGCCTGTAAGTGCCTGCTCTCCTTTTTCTTGTGCTCGCAAACTCTTTAGAGACAATTTCACTTTCCCTCTATGTGCAAATTTTGAACTTCAAAATCCAATATTCTCGCATTTACAAAGTCAGTAGCCGTCGAGAAAAGAAAAAGGCTTAATTATGCCACGAAGCCAGTCCACTCCAAATCAGCAACTTTTGCCCCTAATCCGGCAGTTCTGCCGTTGCGCTTAATCTGAATAGATTTTTTTTGTTCCTTATTTTAATATTCGCTCTGTTTTGGCCACACAGCTTTGTGTGGTTTATGTAGTGGACCAATTTGTGTTAAAATTGTTGAGTTACCTTGTGTGGGTTGTTTTGGCCGTTGTGGTTCATGAGAATAAAAACATTATTTAATTCCCATTTTTCTCCTACGCGTTTCGATGTTTGTAACGTCTTCTTCAGGGAAACTGAATTTTATATTTTCACAAAAAAAAAAAAATAAAATAAAAAGAAAGAAAACCATTTTACATATCCGAGATATTTTCTTGTACTTGTGTGTGCTTTGTACGCGTATGTTATGTTGTTAGTGTCTTTTGGCATTATGTTCGCGATCGTTTGTTGACTTTTAAAACAAGTTTTTAATATTTCAAAGAGTTCTTCAAATGAAAACCTATATATTCGGGTGTGTTCAGAAATCTCGGAAGGTTTCGATAAACGTTATTTCATAATAAAGCTATTTAAATTTATATGTTTAGGGCTCAAATATGCCCGGTACTGATTAGATGACAAAGTTGAGCGATTTGAAACCGTCTGCCAAGCCAGTAGATTGATGCGTACGGTTTTCCTTCCACTAATCTATAGGCGGTCGGATTCTTGGCACTTTGAAATAAAATAGCCAGTTTAGTTCGAAGTGAATCGTTTATACGAAATCTCTAGAGATTTCTAGAACACCCCTGTTTAGCTAGGAAAACGAGCTGTCAAAATATTTTGTCTCCGGCTTACAACAACAATACAGTTTTTCGAACCTTAATAGTACCATTGTTCAACAACTTTTTCAAATTTACTTAGAAGCTTCAAAGAACAAGCATACTACAGAGAAAAGATATGCAGAAGCTAGAGATCTATACTTTTATTCAGTGAAAACTGGAATAATTTGTATTTTATTCGTCGAACATTGTAAATCTGTTGCAAACTTCGAGTTAATTTCTTTGGAAGGTTTTCATTTCGAAATGCTTTACTCAAAAATTAATTTGGAATTGGAACTGTTTCAATAGACTGCATTTCTTCAGATCATAGATAGTATCAACGATTTCTGTAGTGTTCTGTGTTGTAGAGTTCCTAAATTTATTAGGTTTTTGGTAGAAGATTTACATCATTTTCAAACTCGCTTTTTCAAAACTGAATTAAGAATGCAAATTCTAAATACAAGAGTGAATTTCTTGATTCAAGTATGAAATTTTTTATTTCATGCTTCTTGATCCAAGACTTTTAAGCGCTATACTTGCCAACTTGGCTTGCTTTCCCCAACAGTTTGGGTCTTATACCTATAAAACCCAAACATTGAAGGATTTTAACTCTTTTTTAAGTACAAACAAGTTTTATTTTCAAGAGCGTTCTTACCAAAATTATTCCTTTTTGATTAAAGAAAAGATTGGTAAATAATTTGATAATATGTAAACATTTATTTGATTTATAGGACATTAAACGTAATTATTTTATAATTACGAAAAAATTGTTCGCCCGAGTGGCAATAAAAAATTAAAACGCAAGCAAAGTAAAGGGGGGCGCAGGATGGAAAACTTTTATGTGCCCAGACATAAAATAGAAATGAATGTACACATTGCCGCTCGGCGCCTTTGGTGTTCGTTCTTCTTGCCTTTTCTTTCACTTTTTGTGCACAAAACTTTTCCCTTGAGTTCACTTAACTACTTCCTTCTGCCTGGCAACACAAAACTGAAGCACACTTCAATTCAATTTCGTATGCCAACTTGGACTTGCCAACCCTGTCCCGCCCTGCCTGCTGCTTCAGAGTCTCCTTTTTAAGCCTTTCGAGCAAAATCACTGCAAAACTACTCGAAGAAGAAAATATTTTTTGAAGTTGTGTGCGCTCTTTCTAGTGTTTTACAGTTGCCCTTTTTGGGCGTATGTGTGTGTGGGTGGGTGCTTCACATCCTCAGGCAAAAAGTTATCCAAATGTTGGCACACAGCCCAAGCGGATGACATTGTTGACTGTGTCTGCATTTGTCGCAGTGTAACAACAACAACAACAACTACCCGCCCACGCGCCACAACACCAGCAACAACAACAACTACAAAGTCTACACGTCTTCGTTTTCGTTTTCGTCCCCTGCTGTGCTTACTTTGCTGCTGCTTAATTTGATTTTCACAAGTTGGCAACGACAACTGCTGCCTGCTGACTGCTGCCACTGCCACTGCCCCAGCCCCATGCCTGATTTACATATATTTAATCGTGGCATGGAGTTGTGCAGCACAAAAGTTTCTTGTGGGCGTCAACTGATTTGGCAGGGCAAAACTGTTGGAGCCAAAGTAAAAGGCAAGCAACAACATCATCCAACTTAGAAAAAGAAACAGAAAACTCATCAAACTTAGACTACCGTATGTATGTACAAATGTATGTAGTCCATGGGTGTTTATCGCTTCTATTTAAGGCAAAAATGTTGTCGTTGCCTTATTTGGAGCATCGAAACTCAAATGCCCTAAGTAAGTTGGATATATCTTAAAACTGACAATTAGCAGACCACAAGCCACGACTGAAAGCTGAAGAGTCCAACAGTATTCTTCAAGCTAATGGGATACTTAGGCAAATCTATTAGCAACTTTCAATGAAGGAATTCAGTCTGAAGACAGGTATATAAAGAGGGTAATTGCAGGAGATCCGTCATCGCTAAGAATGAATTCGAAATTTAATTTAACCTAAATCGGTCGCATTGTATCTTAGGGAATCGATTAAAATTCCCAAAATTACAAGTATTGCGTCTTAATCTCGGTGAACTAAACCGAACAAACCGTTTTTGGCTTTGTGGTTTTCGGTTAGATTCAACGTTTTCGAAAGGGCGTTGGTTGGGAATTTCAGCCGGAGTTAACTGTGGTAAAACAGTGGTTCCGAAAAGTACCCTAATTTGGCCTATTTAGACACATTTCCATTAAAATTTGAGCAAATAATTTGCCTTAACGACCTGTTCTAAGAAGCGCGGATTTAAACACACGATAAATAAATACCCAATTGGCTTATCGATAGTTGACATATCGTGAGTGGATTATATGATTAACTGACGAAGAGTTTCAGCAGACAGGAAACTATCAGCTAAGGTCCACAAATCAGCCCAACAAAATGACGAAATCTCCACTCAGGGAACAGCAGGTGATGCCCATACACAACCCGGTCATCAGTTCTACCATCTGGCTCCTACTCGGTGGAGGTCAAAAATGAACTTAATGCGGACCAGCTGAAAGTGGAGTTTGATAGCGATGCGTCTGCTGTGGGCAGCATTGATGTGTGGGCATGGCGATTTTGAAATTACGGCAAATAAAACAAAAATTTTGTCTGAAAACTAAAAACATATTTTCCAGTCTCTAGCGTTGCGATTTATTTCAGAGCCAAAATTATGGCACAGACAAAATCGATTAGACGATTACAGCATTCCTGCAAAGAAATACACAGTCAACTAAGTTGGGATCAAGTCTCAAAAGTCCTATTACCCACCACTATCTTGTCGATGTGTCTCAAACGGGTAATAATTTATGGGCACACTAAAAATTTATGTGGAAACTAAAAAAGTAAAGTGCAATTTAGCGTGCTAAATTTTGCGCGCTTTCAGAACAGGCCTTAACACAATCCCATAAATAAGCTATAATCAAATACACTACACATAATAGATGACGCGCCCATACTAACTTTTTATCGTTTTGAAGCTTATCTCATTGAAGTTAAGCGTGTGTTTGAATCCAGGTGCAGACCAGATTTTTTTTATCGTTTGACTGAAAAGAAAGTTTTTCTTTCAAATTCATTTCTGCCCTCATCTATTGCCTTTGTTTTGCAACATCTGATATGGCCATTCCGACTTCGAATGAGCAACTCGGCTTTACAGCAGTGCCGGCCAAAAAAATATTTAAAACACAAACGCAAAAAAAAAAAATTGATTTTAATCCGACAACAAAGTTTAGCTATGAAAAAAGTTGCCTCAACCGGGTTTTGAACCCTCAAATAAAAAACGAAAGGCAGCGCGCATAGCCACAATCTCTAAGCACCCTAAATTGCATTATATGTATCCCCATAAATGAAGCTAAAAGCAAAAATTGGGATCCAATATCAGCTTCCGCGAACAAGCATTTTTATTTCAGATCGTCATATATAAATCTTTGACATCATGCTTATTCCCCAGAACAATCAAACTAAATCACCGATTTGTGCTGGTTTTAAGACAATTGACCAAAGAATTATGATTACCTTATTTTTAATGCCAAATATGCAATTTACTATTCATTTCACTAGTCAAAGGGCACAACATTTGAATCCAACAAAATTCCACTTTTAAAACTTTTTTGTGGAAATGGAATGAGAGAATATAGTCTCAATGTTTGAAAAATTTATTTTATGCTTTCCAATTTTTCCTTCAAAAGGTGAACATATCTTTTCAAAGGGGAAATTGGGTATTTTTGTGGTTGTAGCAGTTGTTTAATGAATAATTAGCCAACCCCCGTGCTTCGTTAATGATTATTTAATGTTTCATTTGTCAAAAAAAAAAAAACAACTTTTTTGGCCCAAATTTGTAGATTTTTTTGACAAATTTTTAATTTTTGAGAACTTGTTTTTAGAAAAAAAAAAAATTTTTTTTATAAACCAAAGCGGCATGCCCCATACACTTTTGTTGTAAAATTTAATATCAGTTATTATCGATGATTATCATTCTTTAAAAATATCATCAGGTTTTTTGCCATATTTAACACCAAAATTTATCGATATATCTGATATGTTTGATATTTTTATATTTCAGTATAAAAATCTTAAACCCCCAAAATAACATTAACTTTAAATGCATTTATTTTTTTGAGCTTTTTATTAATTAAAAATAAAACAATAAACTTTTTTCCATTAAAGAACAGAGATCTTAAGGTTGAATAGTTTAAGTAAGGATACAAGAAAAAACTTAAAAGACTTCATTTCATTTCTTAAACAATGAAAAAGTTAAATTTTCTCGAAAAATGACATATATTGGTAACATGATTTTAGCTCCAAAATTCTTTTTTTAAGGATTTCAAAAAAACTCTTTGTTTTATATGAATATCCGTCATGCGGCTTCGCGTGTCGCAGACAACGCATTTTATGGCGGAGGCCAGCCGCTCTGAAGGAACCGAGCTACCTGGTGTTATAAGGTAACTCATGGCCAATTTTGATAACTTCGGTAAAGTTTTTTCCTGGGATTTCCAAAACTCTAAGGGATCTGTCTCCCAGCCAGCGAGTGGTAAATTTAAAAATAGTTTTATTTCTGTATTTTCCTTGGCATCTGTAATTGGCTTTATGGCAATTGATCTATTGTGGGCCTCTAGGAAGCTTTCGTTTGTTTCTACTTCCATCCCCTCATCGAGTTGGCTTCCGTTTGGACCATTGTCCATTGAGTTCTACAGAAAAAAAGAGAAAATATATTATAGCAAAAATCTTTATATAAATGTCAACAATAAATAATTGACTATCACAGCCCAAAGGGCCAAAGTCGAGCTTCTCTCAATCTCTTCAAACAATAGATTTAGTTTAATTTAATGTTGTGTTAAAACAAAGATAGTTATTATTATAGTCAAGTATATTATGTTTAGATTAATTAATATTATATTAAAACTGGTTACTTTAAAGTTAATTCAAAGTGGTGTTAATAATGTTTTTAACATAATTCTACATAATTTTTTAGCTTCTTGAGCATTGAGCGGCGCTAAATATAATTTTTTAAATCGCGGGTCTAACATTGTCGACTTCATTCCAGTTTTTTTGTTGTTTTGAAAAGATTGAAAACGGTTTTCAGGAAACTTTAAGTAGAGTTTCTTTAGTAAGTTTTCCTTCAGCCGATTCTACAGTAAATGACGTTTTTATAGTTTTTACGTAGTTTATTTATCGGGAATTACCACGCTAGCTGTGACGTAGTTTTCACCGCTTATTTTTTCTGTTGCGTCTTTGTACGGACTTAGCAAATCACAAAAGTTTTTGCATACATCAATTTCGTGAGCTAATAGCATGTCTGGCAATTCCCTTCATAGAAGTTGATCGTTTTATTAAAACCAATGCGACTTTATTTGGAAGTTTGAGAAAAGAGTCAAGCATGTCGCGCCACTACCTCCATTGTCTACACTTTAGACAAGAGTTTATATTCGACCTTCTGCTGTCCCTCTTTGCCGCACTCATCTTCTCTTCTTAAGATTTGTAAGTGTAGTGTGGCCCACCACCATATTAAAAAAAGTATTTCCAAATAATATCGATATGCGATATATCCGGAAAATTATTTTAAAAATATTTTTTTTTTTTTTTGGGTTTTATTGGCCTAGGTCCGAAAAAGTTGTGTTTGTTCACAACTGAAAACAACGTACATTATTGTACACCAAAAATGAGTTCGGTGTGTTTATGCTGTTGTTTTTTATCACCCCCCCAATTAAAGTTTTTCGGGGGGCTCGCGAAAATTTATTTTTGTAAAAAATATCGAATATATTGATATTTTGATATATTATCAACAAGCCTACCTTACACATACATTTTTTTTAACAAATTTATAATATAGTTACTTTTGGATTCATCGAATTGTGATAGAGGAAAAGAAAAATAAAAAATTATGTCTCCAAAAACTTGTTCCTATGCCTTTTGAATATGTCAAAAAACACCTTTGCCTCGCTTGCTTAGGTATAATGTAAGGTACCCACTGACTTATTAGTCTACCCTCGTGGCATATCCTTTCCAAAGGAAATAGTCAAAGTGAGTTTATTTATGTAGCATACTTGATGTGGCACATACTGACTGACTGCTGCTTCCACACACATACACAGAGAACAGATTTGAGCACATCAAGCTTAGGGTGCGCATTAGGCAAAAGTCTTTGCATAAGCCTTACATGATCTCCTCACTTCAAGCTGGAAATCCCTTTGACAACATAAAACACACACACACAGAGAGGAAGAGACAAAAGAAGCATATATGCAGCCATCTCTTTCTATTTAATTATTTAGCACAGTTCACTTGGCTTTTAATTAACAAAACAAAAAGAAACTTTTGCACAGTTGGGCAAAATGTTGACCACACAATTTAACTATAAAGTGTCGAAGTAGTTGTTGTTGTTGTTGTTGTTTTGGTGACATGTGGACATGGTTGGTTGGTTTTGTTGCCTAAAAATACTTTTAGTTAATTTGAGCTAAACATGCAACGTCAGAAGGAAAAAAGGGGAGGTTGGGGGTTATATAAATTATTGAAAACCGCAAAAGGACATGAGTTTAAACGACAGAACACACAAAGTAACATGGGGTTAAAGTGCGAGGCACGTGCGTTGCTGGGGATCAGGGGATTTGTTGTTAGGGTGTAGGAGAGGGGTGGGTGCAATTGTCGGCACTCGTCACGTTTCATTTGTGTCGCCACGCGTGCGTTTATTTAACTACTTTGCCCGGGCGGGAGCAGCACACACAATGAATGAACAAAGGGCGGACAACAGGAGGGGAGGGAGAAGGGAAATATGTGTTTACCTTACACTTCTTCAAATTTATAAGAAGCGGCGGCACGTGTTTCTCAGATGACTTTATTAAAACTGACATTTTTGCATAATTCAAGTAATTTTTTGGTTTATTTTAAAGTCGGGAAAATTTAGTTGAAAATGTCTCCTCCTGGTGATGGCTTCTGGTTCCTGTGTGAAAACAAAGCAAAAACAATAACATGGGCGGCAACAACCAGGACGACTCTGCGACAAAATAAACGTCAGCCTCTGGGCCAAAAAAGGGTGGGATTTGGGGTGGTTGGTTGGTTGGTTGGTTACACAGGAAGCGCCACACAAGCTGGCAGGATATTTTATATTTGTGTGCCCTCTCTCTTGTGTGTGTGTGTGTGTGCAGAAAGGACACGAAGCCAGAGCCCAGCCATTGTAAATTCCAGCTGCCGTTGCACGTTTCGCTTCCTTCTCCCTTCACAACCGGATATGCCATGTACGTGAAGCGAACGCTCATAAAAAAAATATATATATATATGTATGTCCTGAGCACAGGATATGCCATGACTGTGGTTGGCCGCTCCCCTTCCTCTACACATTTGCCCTGGTCCTTTCTTTTGGCGCTAAGCGCCGCACTCGGGTCGTATACGTAATGCCTGATAAAATGTGAAATGCGCGAATAAAACCCCACAGCTACATTTTGCATCTCTCTTTCTCTCTGAGTCAAGTCAAGCGGCAAATCAGCTTTTAAAGTTGACGCTGTTAGCAGCTTTTGTCCGCGCTCTCTTGACTTTAATTATGTGCATATTGCAAATTAACAATAACATTTTTTAATTCAATTTTATAGGCACACACACACACAGCAAGCAAAGTGTATCCTCCTTCCCCCCAAACAGGAAGCTCATCATTAATTTAAACGCCCCTGCCACACCCCAAGCGGGTGGGGGGCGGCGTATAAGGTTGTAGGTAGGGTGGCTGGCTGGTCTGTCCTTTTTCCAACTCAATTACTTTTTGTGTGTTTGTCGCCAGCTGTTGTTGTTGTTGTTGTTGTCGCCGCCTGTTATTGCTTATCCATTGTGGCCTTTCCTTTTTGCTTTCTCTCTTTCACCACCGTCTATGTCTGTTTTGTTGTTGTAATTTTAATTAGTGCGCCCCTTTGCGCCTTTTATGTTTTTGGCCTGTGCTTAATGATGAATTCCCCCTCCCCCCCTCAACTAAAGTATTTCATTTCTGTTTTACCCAACCCAATTCAGCTAATTGACATATGATAATGATAATGCTGAGTTTTATGATGATGATGATGATGATGAAGATGATGTGGGCGTTAATGGACAAGTTAATGATAAAGCTAAAAGCTGATGGATTGCTTAATTAATAAATTTGACCCAACCAAGAAAATTCCTATAAAAGTCTTGGTGCCATTTGGTAAAACTAAACAATTTTATTCAAAAACGGTTAGGTATATCTTAAAATTTATAAAAAGTATTGGAAGAGAAATGTACCACAAAAATGGTATTACGTGGGCTGCTGACGATCAAACAAATAGACTTAAGGTTTTTCCTATGAAATGCTAACAAATTTAAAGATCGAAAACGAATTAAACTAAAAATAGCTTTTTCTCAACATATTTTTAATACTCTTACACCAAAAAGGCTACTTTTATCGATCAATCAAATGACTGAAGTATATAAAAATTTTTAAAATATCAAATCTTCAAAAATTCACCTAAATTTAAATTTTTACTATGCTTAAAGCTTAGATTGTCATTTGTATAATTTGAAATCACTCTCTGATTCAATCAGACATTGAATCTGAAATTGAATTCCAAAGATTCAATGATAGTTCGCGCTTTTAATCTACAAATTGTTTGCACGATTCAAAGTCATACCCTTAAGTTATCATTATGGTGGTCAATAGAATCAGAGCTCTCCAAATATGGTCAAACTAATTTTTTCTCACCAAAATGACAGTATCCAAAATTTCAATGATACAGCCCTCGCTTACTCTCTCAACAGAACACTTGATTTTGTTTTTCTAGTGTTTCCTTTTCAAAAATAGTTCTCGATAAGAGGAAAACACACTAAAAATCTGTCTTACAATTACAGCTGGATGGGGATAATTTCGTTAGGCTCTCAGCAGCTGAACAAAACGAATCAAGTGTATTGTTGCATAAGACATTTCATTGCAGGCAAAGCTTAAAAGAGCAAAGGGGGCAAAATAGCCACCACGGACAACGTCAAGCGAGAGTATCGTGAAACTATCACATTCGAGCTCAAAAGTAATACGACAGGCGAAAGAATCGTCAAATTATCGCATTCAAGTTTGAATACGATATGTGAATACGGAAAAAAATGATGACGACAAAACAAACAATCGTTGCTGTTGTATCAAAAAAGGCTCGCAATCGATTGGTAAGGTCAGTCGCTAAAGGTATCGAAGAAGGCTCGCAAACAAATCTTTTGTGAGATATCGAGAACGAAAGTTTCTCTGCCACAAACTGAGCGATGGGTGATTAATTTGCGAATCATTCTGCACGTAAGTATCGCTTGCGAAATTTTTACCAGATTTTGGTTCAGTGGGTACACACTTTCAGTGTAGATACACACAAACATGCGCAACAGACACTTTCGGCAGATTCTGTCCAGCAAAGTGTTTCATGGAAACAAATGCTCAAAGAGAGTGAAAAAAACTCTCGTTGGTTAAGCAAAAAGCATTTAAAAAAAAAAAAAAAAAAAAAAAGGAAAGCTAACTTTGGTTCGACCAAAGTTTATATAACCATTGGAGCATGATTTTTGATGCCAGTTTGTTATATGGCTATACGATATATTCATCCGATTTTGATCAAACTCTCCAAAATTGTGTTGAGACAGATAATATTCATAACTGGAACGTACAAACACGCTACCATTGAAAACAAAAAAGTTTTTCTCACTAGAACTACTTTTTGGACAGGTCGTTCCTATGGCAGCTATATGCTATAGCCGTCCGATTTGTATCAGACTTGACAGAATTGTGTGGTAGCATATAATATTGATCATAAAGTTTGGGAGCGATAGCATTGAAAACAAAAAGTTTTTCCCACTAAGACTTTTTTCAGACCTATCTTTTTGTATGGCAGCTATACTATATAGTAGTCCGATTTTCATAAATTTTCGGTGGAGTTATGTGAAAGCATAGAAAACTTATAAATTCGAGGTTTGGGAGCGACAGCATTGAAAACAAAAAAGTTTTTCTCACTAAAACTACTTTTTCATCCGATCGTTCCTATGGCAGCTATATGCTATAGTCATCCGATCCGGCCGGTTCCGAGAAATGTGCAGCGTATTTGTACCAAAAGACTTCTTGCAAAGTTACGATAGCTTTAAAACTAACGTCGCTTGAGGTTTGTCGTCAGCAAACCGAGTAAGCTTGGTGATTTCTTGTTTCGAGCGCGTGCCAGTAAGATGGCTCGTCCGTTTCGGCTCCATCAGCCACAAGCTATGACAAGCTTTTGCTATTTTTACTCGTGCAAAACAGTATCTTGGCCCGTTCTGAGTCAATGAGCTAGCGATCCTTTCGAGTGTGTTGAAGCAAAGCGACGAGATGAAATTAAGTGCTCGTTGCAGGTCTCTGAAATGCGCAAAAGACGCTTTCGGTAGATTTTGCCCTGCAAAATGTCTCATAAAAACAAATGCTCAAAGAGAGTGAAAAAAACTCTCATTAATTGAGCAAAGTGCAAATTGAAAAAGGCCGAGATAAAATGTCATATCTATTCCCTTCTTTTAATGTCCGAGAGTGACTTTTTTTCCTGACAGCTAGTAAAATAGGTCTACTTTTTAGAGAACTCTTAATAAAACACAAAGGCCTTACATAAAAGATTAAATTTTAAGACTTAATTCACTTTTTTTTTTTACCACTCGGGCGGTATTTACGGATTATTCCAAGGTAATCGACCAAAAACATTTTAAACTTATGGATTTGCTTTTTGGAGCAGCTCCCTGTAGCATGCGGCATTCATCTTAGTTGAAACGAATTGTAGTTCGAATGGCACGTTGTGTCTCTTTTCTCATATCAAGTAGTCCATTCATGTGATTCCGTTCTAAAAGAGACCGATCTTGCCTTAGGGCGCACGCACACATGCGACAGAAAGATGAACTGACGGCTGACAATGATTTTTTAGGACGTCAGCAAGCCGAAATAAACAAACATTTTTGATTGATTCTGCAAAGCTGAGCTTACAACACTGAGTGTAAAGATCAATCTAGTGTTTGTTCTGTTCACCAGCATGCACAGGGCGTGGTTAATTGTTCAAATCAGCCTTAAGTTCTGCCCTCCGTTCATCTATCAGCTGCATGTGTGCGCGCACCCATAAGGTGGCTAACCCTGCTTTTACTTCCAGATTTAGTTCGCAGGATACAATGTGAATGAAAATTTTTCGAATTTAGTTTGACAGACTTCCCAAGAATCTTAATATTTTCTAGAAAATGTTTCTAACATCTGCCTAGTGGTAAGTTTACTGTGCCAATATGACAACATTTTGCCTTTTTCTTACAAAATGTTTGCACCAGAGGTGCTCAAAATCAGTTTTCTTACGCGTAGACTCAAATACAAATGAAATAGTATTTGTGAAGCAACAAGAAGCACAAGAAATCAAGGAAAGAACGATTTTCTGTTTGTGTGTGTGTGTGCTCGTGGCTGTCTAATACTCACGAAATCATTCGCCGCCAACAACAAAACCTTCGGTGAGGACGACGCATTCACAACTTTGTTGTTGCGTTCGAATTTGCATGAGGCTTAGAAGAACAAGAGAAGAGAGAACACATATAAAGTTGTTATTGCACTTATGCTTAGATTTGTGCTATGCGTGAGCGCTATAAGCGCGGCTTATACCTATGCGGAAAACAACGAGTGCGCATAGGCTGTGGGGAAAACCTGGTTTATAGAGATTTAAAATGCAAAATAATTAATTGACAGTGCATTTTTTCCGTTCTTTTGGTGAAAAAGCAACAATTTTTTATAGAGTTGCTTTTATTACGCATTTCCAGGCAATTAATCCATTAAAAAGTGTTGTCTGGCAACTTTAACAGTCTTTCCAAGTTAGAACTGATGACCTCCAGTATTTAAAAAAATAGTAATTACATTTTTCTAGCTAGATTCTTCAGCAACTGCAGAGTATTGTCTTATATGGCATCCAAGTCCAGTTAATTAGCAATAATTTCCTGTATCAATCAAACACATATCAGGTGGACACATAGAAAACTCACTTCCGAGTGGTCAATTACGTCTGAGAGAACGAATAACTGATTCAAGGGTTGAGAGGCTAATTTGCCTAATTGAGCTAATCAAAAGTGTCGTCGTTGTGGCCGTCATCTTCATCATCATCGTCATCCTCATCGATTGTTGTGGGCGTTGTGTGAATCGTAAGCTTCGTGCATAATAATAATAGCAACAGCAACAACGTTTGCTTATTGTGTTTCAATTACCTGTCCGGCTGTCCATCGGCCTACCCTAACATGCACACACTCACACAGACTGCCCAGGTAGAGAGATCTGATATCTGTTGTTGGCCACCAACACCAGCCAGCCCAGTCGACGTTGTGTCGTTGTCGTCGTCGTCGTCTCGCCAGTCGTAAAATGCAAATTGCATGCAATCAACGCGTTTTTCGTTTAATTATTATGAGAATTTTTCGCTGGCACGGAACGTGCCAAGTGCCTGGTCGCCTGGGCCGCCCCGAGGCTGCCATTTTCAATTAAATTACCAGGCATTTGGCGTAAATTGTCGAGGGGGAGTATTTGGGGGCACCTACGACTAATAAATGTTTATCTAGGTATGTTTTAGTGGGCAGTGTGTGTGTGAAATAAATTCCACTCTAATTAATTTTCATTATTTATTAGACAAAAAAAAACGCACAAGTTACTACATTGATGTGTTAATTTAAGGGCGAAATAATTGACACTTTTATTTATGTATTTTTGCAATTAATTTAAATTTAGAATTCATTGAAAACAAAATTGTTGATGTTCTTTTTTTCGATTTTGCTGACTTAAATTATGATTGAGCCAAAGAGACATTGAACTCAAAAGTGTGCGCAGGCATTTTTCTGGTACATTTAAGGTGTGGGCGTCCAACAAATGCAAATGTGAGCAAAAATTATTATTTATTTAGAACAGCAACAGCTCAGCGAATTATTGATTTTTGTCGGCGAATTTATACAATGAATATTTAAAAATAAATAAGGCAAAAAAAAAGTAAAATAATGATTGATGATTCAGTATATTTGCATGAATGAAAAGATTTCAAAACAAAATACAAAATATTAAAAGAAATTTAATAAAGTATGGTTAAGCTTTTTTAATTAGCAAGCAGCTCATTTTTGTTGATACAGTTTATAAAATTATCTTACAAATATGAAAGTGATTAGAAAGTGTTACTTTTTTAATATGTTAATTTTTTCCAACGTTTTAATTTAACGACTTAAGATTAGATCAGTAAAATATTATATTTGGTTAATTTATAAATTTATTCTTTGGCTTAAATTATGCAGAGGTAAGGTTAAATCAATTCCGGATATGACTTAAGTTTAGGTATTTTGGCTTTTTTCAACAACAGCTTTACTCCATATCGATAAAAGCGGTAATTTGGAAGCAAAATGCAAAGCTTGGTGAAGATTGCGAAATTAGTTTCCCGTTCAAGCCGTAATTGATCGTCCTCGAATGTAATAAATTCATTTATTCATCGACATTTTATTTCAGCAATTGACCAAATGATCAAATCAAGTGTTTGTATCAGCTGTTTGTCCATCGATGTAAATATCGATAATTCTACCGAGAATAAAATTTTTCTTCTTTTTTTTTATCAATAAAAAAACTTCTACGGTCTGTGCCTCTGCAAGTAATGCTCTCCAGTCGCTTCTGTTCCGTGCGAGCTGGCACCGTTTATCACAAGCTTGGCAATGTCTGCCCGCACCTGGTCATCCCAACTTATTCGAGGTCTCCCCTGCTTGTCTCTTACTTCATAGTCAGCCGCCTTCGAATAATAAGCTTTCCCTACTGGAGCTTCTTCGTCCATCCTGGTGACATGTACTAACCAGCGCAGCCGCTGTTGCTTTATGCGCTTGACCAGACAGGTGTCCCCATAGAGCTCATACAGTTCGTCATTATTTCGAATGCGGAAATCATCGCCAACTTTTAAAGGTCCATAAATCGTCCGAAGAATCTTTCGTTCAAACACTCCAATCGCCGCTTCATCCGCTGCTGTCATTGTCCATGCTTCTGCGCCGTATTGCAGGACTGGGATGATAAGCGACTTGTATAGGGCTAATTTTGTTCTTCGCTTGAGGTCTCTGCTCTTGAGCTCCCTACTCAGCCCGTAGTAGCATCGGTTTGCAAGAGTGATCCTTCGTCGGATTTCCAGACTGATGTTGTTGTCGCTGGTTATCGTAAGGTAAACAAAATCCTCTACAACTTTAAAGTTGTATTCCCCCATTGTAACAGATTGTCCAGATTGTCGCAAGAACTTTTTGTCCGCGGATACTAGGTATTTCGTCTTGTCCTCATTTACCACTAAACCCATTAGTTCAGACTGCCTCTCAATCTCTGAAAACGCGCTGCTTACCGCCCGTTTTTTTTTCTTTAATTATACAAAAATATCATTAGATCTTTATAAATAAAGGCGCCCGTTCTGTTGGCATGTGACAGAGATTAAACTAGAGTTTAAAAATTAATTTGAACAAGAGGCTGCTGTCACGATTGTTGCCAAACTCATCACGAGACACTTAACTTCGATTAAAATAAGGTTAGTTTGACTAAACGGACTTTGAGAAATCGGACCTTAATAGGTGACACACAAATTCCAAAATTTCTATTGTGGCGTTGATGTATATTGAAGTGCCCCATTGGACACCAAGCCAAAGCTTTTATACTCGAACGTCAGGTAAAATAGCGGCCGCCCACCTCCCGCCCAACCGACCAGAATCGCCGCCGCTAACTTGCGAGAATCACTAAGTCATGTTCTTATCTCTGATTGCATCTCGCGTTTTCAAGTTGCGGTAAAAAAACGCACACAAGTCTGATTTTTGTCATGTCTGCAAGTGTATCAAAGCTATACGACACATTTCAATTATTGCGGCTAGAGAGAAAGATTTGGTTTCAACTCATTTTTAACAATTTAATGAATTTGCACTAAAATTTAGACTGGACGTATGTTTTCCGACGAGGAAAAGGAAAGGATAAGAATCTACAACGATGCTGGCTTGTTTTTAAAGAAAAGGTTCGATCCACGGGCTCAAACCTGTTGTAAAGTCTTAGGTTCGTTTCAAGGCATTTGTTTATGGATTCTTATATAGTTGAAACTTTTTTCTTAAAAAATAAGAACTAACTTCGGCTTTACCAATTTTTACCCCTACTATATTGCTCCTTTTTTTTTTCTTTTCTCCTAACTACTTTTCCTCTTCCTATGCACTATATTCTACTCCCTTTCTTACTTAGTTTTCTTAAACCAAAAATTTTCTCACTAAAACTACTCTTTCAACCTCTTCCTTCCTTATCCTTATTATTTCCCTTCCACAAATGTTCTTTTATGCCAAAACTTTCATTTGTTAGATAACAAAACTGACAAATACATAAACAGACGGACACGGACGACGGACGGACGGACGACAACGACTGCTTATCAACTCACTCTCTCTATCAATTTATACTTTTTTATGTTTCTTTTTTGCTTACAAACCTTAATTTTTACCCTCTCAGGTATAAAAATGGTCTAGTTACGAAGCTGTTGAAAACTATAATCAATACCCAAATGGACCTTATCTTTCGTACGTTCTCTCTACCAAAGCTTACAAAAGTGCACGGACTTTATAATGGAAAACAAGCCTCACTTTCTAAGTACATTAGACTGGACCTCATCAATTTGTAAGGTCATTATCTCACCCCTCAATCTGTTGCTTTATGGTGTAAACAAAGCTTAAACTAAAAAACAAAAGTAAACCCAATCGAGGTTTCACTGGAGCGCAGAGGCTCTGAGGTTTTTGTGAATCACATATCACGTTAACTAAGCTTTATCGCCCTGTCGCACCCATTTAAAATTAATTAAAATTTGAATTAGTTTTACAACTAATATAAACTTTGGGAATGCTGAGACCTGCTTATTTCCATTTTGCCGTTTTGAGGTCCAGCCTGATGTACTTATGTTAATATTTATTCTTCTTGAAGTCGTAATATGCCGAAATTGGACATGATTTACCCCACATACCCCAGAAGTCTATTTATCTTCGTATAAACGTATAAATCTGTTTAATTTCATATGGAAACGTTCACAACTATGCCCGGTTGCTAGCTTAGATGACGAATATGGAGCGATTTCAATTCGACTACTGGTCAAGTCGATGAGTACGGTTTTACTTCCCAATGATCTATAAGGTAGTCCTAATTTAGATCGAAATACAATTTTTTGTACGAACAACTCTAGAGATTTGTTGCACACCACTCTATAAGATCAAGATCTCAAAATTTGCCGTTCGGATTCGGCGTTAAACTGTAGGTCCCTTTCTCTTAAGCGAAAAATTTTAAGCACACACGCCAAGAGATTAAGAGAAGCTTGGCTTGGCCTCGTTGGAGGAGCTGTATAGCCCATTTTACATTACTCTTTAAGATCAGTTGTATTTGGTCAGTATATAACTAAAGTGACTATTTCAACAACAAAAGATCTTTGAAACTAGTTCCACTTGTCAGCCAGATTGAGGACTTATTGACCCATGCTGTAACTAAAATAACTTATTTTGCAATAAGTGCCCAAAAATAGAGCTCAGCTAAGGGCCTTAACTAGTATTTCCCCTTCTCTGGCAACAGTTGTTTTTGATTTGTTTGTTTCCCTGCCAATTTGCAGCTTGTTTTCTTAGGTTTTTTTTTTTTGTATTATTTTTGTTGTTTTTTGTGCAGCTCGTTTAACAGTTCAAGTTTCCCCCAACCTCACCTCGCTGTCCACCACCACCCGTTCTGCTTAGCAGCGAGCCACCTCTCACGCGATTTTAATGACACGGCACTTAAAATTTAATCGAGCAAACTGCATTTGCTGTTGGGTTGTGTGGTATCTACACTCATTGCCCCTCTCTCCTCATCCACCCCCCCTGGCATTGATTATTGTTTTCGTGCATATTTCATTTATGCATGGCGTAGTTGTTGTTGTAGTTGTTGTTTTTGTTAATTGCACACAATGCAAACATGTTGACCATTATGGGTAGTTTTTGCCTCTCAATTCTTTTTTTTTTTTTTTTTTGCTGGTTGCTGTTGTCTGGCCAGGACATTGGCCAATGCAGCAGGCGGCAACTTTGGCACGCAATGCCAGCCACAGGAGGTTGGTACGCACACACATATACATATATGTATATATGTACGTTGGGGCGTGGCAGTTGCTGCCCACAAATTGAGGTGAGGCGCAAAATGACCAACAGGCATGCCATTCATTTGTTGTTGTTGTTGTTGTTGCTGTTTTTGCCGCTGCCTGTCGGATGAGTCCAAACTGAATTTAAAGCTTAAATTGCATGGCGCCTATTGTTTGGACAACATTTACATTGTACACCGAAAAACAAGAAAGAAAATGCACATTTCATTTATGCAATTTTGTTGCTGCCTGCCGCTGTTGCATTTCACGCGCCACGAAGCATGAAACTGCTCCCTGCCAAAAGGAAAAAATTACACATAAAACCGCCAGCGGCATTCATAAATTTCAATTGCTCGCTCCTTTAATTGTTTATTGAAATGCTGGGACATTAATTAACAGCAAATAAATAAATGTATATGCCAACGGGCCACGCCCCATATATAAAAATCATATAATTCATCAGAATTTTTAAATTGCAAAAAAATATTTGAGTCAAAAATTGGCACTGAACCAAGTGGCTGGCAACGCCCACATTCTGCTTTCATCATCGTCATAATCGAAATGGAATTTGCCTGCTAATTTAAATGAAAATCAGGTATCAAAATCTCATCGTTTTGGGTTGTAATATTTTCACTGTGAAAATTGCCAATCGACTTCCGTCTAAAATAGTCGAGATTTTTTGCCTTTTTGTGCAGATATTGTGTGTGTGTGTGTGTGTGTGTTTGTGTTGATTTTTCTCTTACGTTATTGAAAACTGTGAAACTCTTTTGATCTTACCCCAACAACCGAGTAGTGGGTGGGTGGACGTTGGCAAAGAATGAGAGGAGAGGGTTAAATGGTCGTGTTAGCTGATTGAAAAACTTTTTTTGTTTCATTTCTCGCTCGAACATTGCCATTGCCTGGGGGATTTGTTGTTATGGTGAAACCACAGCAGCAGCAGCAGCCGCCAAAGCAAATGAAAATTGTTGAATTTATTTATTTAAATCCAAGACAAAAAGAAATGAGAACGGAAACAGCCATAAATTAATTAACGCATATAATATGGTTGAGAATATTTTAAATAAATCAAACGGCTGAAATATGTTCAAATGACTTTTCACACTGCAAAAAAATGTAAATGCTTTGGGCAATAAAAATTGAAAATTTCATTGAAATGTTATTTATTATTAATAATGTGTGAAACCACCATTGAAAGGGAACAATAAAGAGACTTAAACAATTTAAAGCTTGTTATTGTTTCCCAGATTAATAAACTTTTCTTGTCAGTCATCTCTATAAATTATCAATTTTATTGATAACATTAAAGTTACGTTTTACCTTTGCTTTTAGCTTTTTAAGACATTTTATTGCTCTCATCACACGCTTTCTCTAACAAGCCTTGGTAATTATAAGCTTTAATTTTGGAAGACACAAAATATAGTTGACTTGTTCCATAATAAAAGATGGCTGGGGATTCATAACATAATTCTCTCCCAGATAGTATTTTTCCTTTCGAATATCATAAAAACAAACCATCAGGTCCGTCTAAATCAGGGTCCGGCAAAACACACATGCTCATTTTGGCGTTGCGTATGTGTGTTCAGCCACGCTCATTTAGCATTTCGTTGTTCTTGCAAATGAGAGCAGTACCAGCTAGTATACTGTCGGTGCGTCGACGTCGCTGCCGCAGAGCAGTATACTTTACACATAAGATAGGGAGGCGCCATTCTCTGGTCTAAATGAAATCGTAAATCACAGTGTTTCACTCGTTGTTTGCGTTCTCTTCACGAGAATTTTTACTTTGGTTGTTTTAAAGCGGTTTTTGTTTTAAATATATTTACTGTGACTCAACACTTGCTTTTACTTCGAGTTTTGGAAGCAGAACAGTGTAAATTTCAATCTTCTCGAATTATTTGTCCTAAGAATTCAGTTGTTGGTTCTCCCTTTAAGCTCCGTACGCAAAAAATTCCTTTCGTCGCAGTATCTCTATAATTAGAAAATCCTTTGCCTTTGCTTTGATGTTCATTTGCTGTTAGAAAGTGTTTCTATTTATGTGAATTACTTTGACGAAAGAAATTTTCTGGCGTTCTGCGTACGAGGCTTTAATATTTTTTCCACAATTTTAGACATTTTTCAGGGAGAAGCATACTCTTCTCTTCCTTTTTAAAACTTTGTTCAACCAATTTTATCTAGACTTAACTTCTTATAAGCAATTATTTTGCTTTTTCTTCCGACTTAAAAGCCTCTACAAACTTGCAAAGTAATGAGAAGTTTTATCCATAAATTGAGAGAAGAAGAACACTTTATTAATGCATGTTTGCAGCTTAATGCTGCGCTTAACAGCACATTTTTGGAGTCTATGTAAATAGGCAGCGGAACTTATTTTGCTTTGAGCAGCAACACACAATGTTACGCCGCCCTTTTGGTACCTTAAAACCATTAGCGAACAACTGAAATTAAATTAAAAACGAGATACCATAAAACGAGTACCCATAAAACGCGAACCGAGGCTTCATTTGAAAACTGGGTATCAGGTGATGCTTACAGAGGTCCCTTTATCATAATTTTATCCGGTTAAAAAAAAATTTTTTAATGTCCTTTTATAAATTGAGTAACATTGGTATATCCACTAAGATGATAGCCAACCTAATGTGATGGAAGTGAGCACTCTTAACATAGGAGTGAAGCAGGGATGTCTAATAAGTCCATTTCTATTCATAAATGATCTGCATACATATTTATCAGGCGGTTACAAATAGGCAGTATGGAATGCAAAGCGCTAATTTATGCAGACGATATGGTGATTATGGCGGAGAGCGCTGGAGAAAATGCAACGAATGATTGAGCAGACGGAGCGATATTGTTGACAATGGGGTATTCTATAAAAATAAAAAATAATGGTTGTGCAGGATGGAAGAGGCGACGCCCCGAAAATGGAAGATGATTGCTCGACGGCTACGCACTGGAGTTGTAAAATGTGAAATACATATTTGGGAGTAACATTAACACAAAACTTTTAAACTAATTAATGTATATATTTATTGGATTAATTCTTTTTTGAAATAGCATTGACAATTTTATTCAGGCTACTGCAGGAGCGATAATGTTGTATGCCGCTGAAATATGGGGACATCAAAATTATGATGAGGTGGAAATCTCATGAGAAACTTCCTTAAAAAGTTATTTCGACTGCCTATGAATACCCCAAGCTAGCACTATATCTTGAAACAGGCCTATCGGTGATGTATCTCAACACGCTGACAACTCATTTCAGGTATTTAGTAAAATTATGGGACTGCCAAAACATCGCCTGCCGAAAATAGTGGCGCTAGAAATGCATAGGGAGAAAGCGCAGTGTCATAAAACTTGGCAGCAGCTCTTTATTACACACAATGTAGAGTGTGATGTCTTAAGCACGGAAGAATGGAAGGCGGCGTAGGATGCGGTACTTGTTGCGATAGACAAGAATAATAGATTTCAGTGTAAAGCTCAAGCTAGAAGAAGCGAATCACAGTATGGTACAGACAGCTCAACTACAATCTTGGCACAAACAATTATTTTAGTGAGCAATATAGCACGGAAACTATTGGAATTATTTTCAAAACCAGATGTGAATTGCTTCCACCGGGATACCGAACCCACTACAGCGAAAATATTTGCTCGTTATAATACGCGATCGAGAAGACATAATTCACATCATTGCATTATGCCCTATCCTGGCGGAATATAGAGTAGCATAACTGGAAAAAAAGTTGTTTGGAACAGAAGGAGGCAATTGAGCTACTCAATGGAAGAAACTGGCAGAATTTTGCGAACTTTGTTAAAGCTATAATAAGTTACAGATAAAATATTATACTAGAAGACTTTTAAATTTAAAATATAAATAGGGGAAAAATAGTTAAATATAGCTAAGAAAAACCATTATAAGTTATATTTTGTTACAATAGAAGGCTAACAGTAAATTTACCAAGCCAAAACTGGAATAAACTACACTCCACACTCCACGCCCTAAATTAATTATATATATATTGTGCAAGCAATATTATATGTGATAAGTTACCATTCAAGGCCAATGTTAGTAAATTGGTGTATCAAATAGGAAATGGCCCCTTCCAATTTCTTGTGGAGTGCCAAAATTTTTATCAAAACAATTTGTAAAAAATTAAATGTGCTATCCCCCAGCCCACAAGCAGGGGCGCCCCATTTTGTGTGTATGAAGAGCGCCGAGCTTTTTGAGTAAACACATAAATTTGACGGTTTTTTCGGAGCAATATGTTAGCTCGGGCTCATAAAAAACATTTGTTTGAGCACTTATTTATTTTGGGAGGGTGGAAGCACTTATGTCTTGTGCGAAAAGAGTCAGATTGGACTCAGAAACTTGGACATTAAGAGCGATCGTTTTCCAGAAAAAACGCTAATTTCTAGGTCTTTTTTTTTACATAAAAGTCTCAGAAAACACATATTGCTTGCACTCCAAGTGGCTCTGGATTTTGTATTGATTTTAGCCCTGTGGTTCGATAAACTCTCGCGCATGCCTAAAAACACTTCAGTTTGCGCTACCTTTGGTTAGTGTATCATGAAGCAAAGCCCTGCTGATAAGTTGTTTATCTAAAATCTCTAGAACTTAAAAATTTGACCTAAGTCTGGTTACACCAAACTTTTTTACCACCTTGAAGAAATATATGACGAAGCAAGCTAAATTACTGTGATCTGGGTGACTCACCAAAAGTAAACTTCCTTATCTAGATTTTTATTTGAAGCAAATTAAAACACAAATACATAATTTTTGTGAATTTCGTGAGTCGGTAAGCTTGTCACAAGAAAGTGTATTTTGCTTGAAAGCTGTCAGAGATTTGGATATCAGGTGGTTTTCATGCTGCTTCTAATATTTTTTAAAAAAAGGTCAATTGACCCTGATTTTTTGAAGTCTTTAGCCAACATTCTTATTTCGAGAAAAAAACTGATATTTGTTTATATCATTTTTACTCCGATATGAAAAAATATCAAAATGATATGTTAAAAATTGGAAATTGATATTTTAACGAAATCGTATAAACTTTTTAGTATCATTCTGAAACTATTTAAGTGAACAATATGATTTTGTATCAGAATGATATTCGCTTATATCAGAATGATATTATTTTATATCATCAAAATGATATTATTTTTATATCAGAATGATATTCGTTTATATCAGAATTATGTTATTTTCTTATCAACATGAAATGAAAATATTATTATTTTCATTTCATTCAAAGTTAATTTTAAACAGGTGAATATCAAAATGAATTTGGTCTTTATTTTCTCTGCATATAATAAAATAATGTGAATGTTAAAATTGGCTATACAGCCCTAAAGGGCCAAGCCAAGCTTCTCTCAATCTCTTGGCGTATGTGCTTTAAATTTATCGCACAAGAGAAAGAGACCTACAGTTTAACGCCGAATCGAACGTCAAATTTTGAGAATTTGCTTTTTCATAACTAAGTACTTCATAGCTGCCGCCAACAGCTGGTGAATAAACAATAATACAATACAGTAATACCATTTTTAATTAATTTGGTAGTGCTCGATTGGAAGTTTTTTTTCAGAATCTATAATGAGGAAGCTTTTTGTGTTTAATTTCCTAAAAACTTTATGAGATCATGAAATGTGACAGTTTATGATAGACAAGAGTTTCCGAAAACAGCAATAC